>SNQJ01S0240074.1:0-13565 GCA_010110895.2 Picea sitchensis
CATGGATTTGGCTAGGAAGAGGCATGAGTTGGCCTGATGCCAGGTAAACCTGTATGGTGCATTTTAGGGTTATAACAGCCTAGAACCTTTGGAAGGAACCAAATGAGAAAGTGGGAGAAGAACAAGGAGGATGGATGTCATGGGTTCAAATGATTAAGAGACAACTCAATAGTTGAAGCAAGTGAAGTTGTCCATCGTCTAATTGTACCAAGAAAATAGGGAGCTGAGACAACAACTGCCGACAAAGATCACATAAGCATTAGTAGCACAAGGTCACGAAGGGAATGTGGCATGGATCAAAAGACAACTACGGGAGGCACAAGATACAATTGTACAGCTAGGTGAAGCACAACGGTTGTCAAAAGAAAGGTATGCCAAACTCTCTATAGAATGTGAAGCATCCGAAGAGATAGCTCGTGCAGCTCTCGCTAGTGAGAAGAAGAATCAAGATTAGCCGATTTCGTTCCGGTATTCGCAAAAAGAAGGAAAATCTTGACAATTTTGAAGGAGACATCGCCCAAGACATTTTTCCATTTTAATAACGGTCGAGAATTTCTACAACCACTTTCCACACACACTTTCCCCAGCAAATGAGCGTGTGGCATAAAATCAAATCCATTACAGCAGACAACGGGACTCTGACAGACACTTGTCCACCCATATACCTAATCAAAAATTGAATCCCCGTGGTGGATTACAATGACCATGATGTAGCCATATGTATCTTTTGTCTATTTTTGGATGTGAAGATATTTGTAACGCAGAACAGTCAATTCCCTAGTTTGTAGAGATAACAATTAGAAGAGTAGGGTATCCCAAGAGGTGCCCTCGTTTATATATTTTATATTTTCGATGTAAGCCAGGTTGGTTGGAAAAATTGTTATAGATAGTAGCTATTGTATGTAATTTGAGTTTGACCGAAACTTAATGCAAAAGTCCTATAAATTTGATGAAAAGATTCTAATTGTAGCAGTTGGATGTATTGTTTTCCCTTTCTTGCATATGTGCTTCTTGTTATATTTATTCATATCTTTTGTTGTATAATTTGGAGGGAATTTTCGAACCTGTGGATTTGCTCCGCAACGCCCCTTGTTCGCACCATTTAGAAAAAATGTTTTTCTTCTAAAATTTAGCTTTGAATTCACCCGCCACGGTGCTCTGAGTTACTTCCTGTAATTTCTCTCTGCCACACATTACTACTTTGAACTGAAGAATGTTGCTTGCTTATCCTTTATCCTCTCAAAGTTCTATCACTGATTCATTTGTTTCCATTGTTTCCTCGAATCGACTCCATAGCCTAAAGCATTATTTTATTGTGCCAATATAACTAGAACCCATTATATCAAAGGTGTCAAATCTAGCCACTTCTTCAAAGCCATATCCCGCGTAGAGACAAAGTCTCCTGAGAGATCCCTCTGTAGCTCCAAAAGGCTAGTTTCGGGCCTCAAAGTTGGTTGAAACAGTTACCTTCATCATCTGTTTATCAGTCGAACATATTTACGGAGTCTTAACATTCTGGCATCGTTTTCGGGGATGAAATTGAATATATTTCCCCTGGGAGAACAACTAACGTTGCAGTTTGACCCCTGAGGGTAACATAGGGACAAACATATGTACCGGCTGAAACCTTTACCCTGGAGACTCTAGTAAAAAAGACTCGTAGCATCAAGTAGTGCAATTCAGGAACCCTATCTCTGAAGGCAATCTATACTAGAGAAAATCCTTACCCAAACCCTATGGAACCTATGTATGACCCAGATAAGATTATGCCCAAGACTAGAGAGCAAGTGTCGGACCCATTCTATTACTTTGACAGAAGTATGTCCTTACCAAAAGATGGCATGCAAACCATTGACAAACTTGAGTTTGATGCATTCTTTGAACAAACCCTTTTTAGGTCTAAGTTAGAAACTATCTGGGATGAGGTATTTTTTTACTAGAAGAGATTCCAAGCCCTAGTGTCTAACAATATTCCTCAAATCCCCAATGCTCCTAGAGACATGGCTACCATATTCGCCCCCCTCATTCTACCAGCCCAACTGCATGATCTACCCCAAAATTACAGCCAGAGAATTAAAATCTATGATGTTGAAGGGAACATTTCAGACCAAAAGCACCTGGATTGGTTCAATGACTTCGTCAACCTTGAAGAGGTAGACTATGCAGAAACGAAAATGAGGTTTTTCACACAGAGTTTTGCGAGGGAGGTGAGGAAGTGGTTCAAATCCCTACGACCAACAAGTATTCAAGACTTCGTTGCATTTGAAAAATCTTTCATCAATAGATTGGGAGATAAGAATAAACCCTTGTAGTTGCTAACACAACACAATAATATGAAGAAGGAGTCCGAGGAGATGGTTCAAGAATTCTCAGCCTGTTTCATGAAGGTTTATAACTCGATTCCTGTAGAAGTCCAGCCACCTCCTGGGTCTGTGCAGTTGTGATATGTTGACTCTTTCGACAATGAATTCGCTCTATTGTTGAGAGAAACAAGATCGAAAAACCTAGATGCAATAGTGTGTAATGTGATCGGAGTCGAGGTAAATACGATGGCATTGGGTAAGATCAAACAGATATTCAATAGAGGAAATAAGGAGCCCCAACATCGAGATCTGCAGATGACAAATTTGACTTAATGATGAGAACCATGGAGAAGCTAATGGAGAGGATGTCTATGGGAAACAAACCCACTACCCGAGAACAACATGACCCCCAGCCCAGGAATCAGAGCCTCGGGAGGGGTCAAGTCCCTCAGATCAGATAGAGGGAACAGAGGGAGAAGAGAGATCAAGGCGACCAACAGACAAGGTCGTCATTCCAAAACAACTACATGGATGAATAATTCGATCAAATGTTCAAACACCAAATTCATTGTTTCGATGACAAGGACCCATGCATGTTCTTGAGAAAGAGCGAACATGATCGGTGCATGAGAAAAAACGATCATTTATGTTGGAGCCAGACGATGCATGGATGGGGGAAAATGATGACGTGGTGTCCTAGGAAAAAGAAGAGTTCGAAAACATTTATCAGAACGTCATCATGTAGTTTCAGAAGAAATATAACCTCAGGAGAAAGGAAGCATCTACTGAGCCTCAATAGGATAATCCCATAAGGAAACCTCCTATGCACACCCCTTCCACAAGTTGACCGAGGAAAAACAGCATGAACAAGGATGCGACTGAGAAGGAAAATTTGAAGGAGGAGGCCCCGAAGAAAACTCCGGAAACAAGCCGAGAAGCGGGTGGAAAAGAGGTAGAGAAAGTCTGCCCTCCTTTTAACTTTGAGCAAGAAATGGATAAAATCAAAATCTTTGTCCCTTTCAACGAACTTATCAGAAAGGGAGAGTATCAGGAGCATATTATTAAAATGTTGAAAATGGGAGGGGCCCCTGATACATTGAATGTACAAGATGATCACCATGCTATTTTGTTTGGTCTGTGCATTGAGGAGACAAGTGATACTGAGGACATACCTCTGTTCTATGTCATTCTAAAGTTTCATGACATGACCCTGCATAACTCCATGTTGGATTTTGGTGTGTCGCACATACTCATGCCAAAGGTGATCATGGATGAACTGGGTTTGGATATCACTACACCCTACAATGACCTTTTCTCTTTTGATTCGAGGAACTTGGGTCTCATCAAGGATTTGGTTGTGTCATTGGCCCAAATTCCTTCAAAGAACATGGTTATGGACATGGTCATGGACCGTGGCAGACATACCCCCTAATTTTGGCATGTTGTTGTCCAAATCATGGGTTGTGAAGTTAAAGGGGACCCTACAAATGGACATGTCATATGCCACCATTCCTATCTTTGGCCAGGACAGATGGTTGTATAGGGAAGTGTTACTGAAATACATGGTAAGCAGCAAAACATAGCCAAACAACCACCACATATACTCCATTGACACTGAGGTTGGTTCTTCTATTTTCTACAATGACTTGAGTTTTGAAGAGGAAGAGCCAACAACCATTGTGACAGTCGATGAGGAAACCGCACGAAAAACAACAGAGTGCGTCGAACTAAAAGACCACATGGAAAATGAGATATGGAACATGAGTTTCGATGGAATTGTTAGAAAGGAAGGAGCAAGTGCTGGAGTATGGGTAAGCCCCCATGAAGTGGGCACAAAGGTGCTTTTATACAAGCTCCTGTTCGAATGCACAAACAACATGGTTGAGTATGAGGCACTAATTATGGAACTGAAGGTGTTGAAAGAATTAGGTGCAAAGAGGATAATAGTGCACGGAGACTCCGAACTGGTCATAAACCAGGTTAAAGGAATGTATCATACAAAGCACCCCAGGATGAGAGCGTACAGGAACTTGGCGTTGGACCTCCTTGAGGAATTTTCAGAATTTGACATATCTTCTATCCCAATGGAGAAAAATCATATCACCGATGCGTTAGCCACCTCGGCCTCGGTTTTCAAAATCTCCATCTTCCCAAACAAAAAATATAATATTGAATTCAAACACAAGCTGACAGTGCTTGATAATATAAAATATTGGCAGGTGTTTGAGGACGACAAGCAAGTAGAAAGAATTCTTCAGATGAGCGACGAGTTCACTAACACAAACATTGATGACGAATGTTGTTGCGATGAAGATGGGAGTTTGGATGCACACAAAAATGATGACCCTTTCCAGAACCAGATCGTGGGAAGGGACATAATACAACTGAAAAATAACATCATTCCGAAGGGGTTAGTGCCGCTGGAAAATTTGTTTGATGAAAATGATGTGGCTAAAAATCCCAAGATCACTGCAAGCGAAGAGGATATGGAATACTGCAACATAGGGACTAAGGAGAACCTGGAAATGATAAAATTATCAAAAAATCTCATTCCATAGATCAAGCAAGAATACGTCAAGCTCATGAAGGATTTCCCTGACATTTTTGCATGGAGATATGACGATTTGAAGGTGTATGACACTGAATTAATCAAGCATGTCATCCCTCTCAAAGAAGATTAGAAGTCGTTCAAATAGAAACTGTGACAAATAAATCCCCTGCTACTATTGTTGATCAAGAAGGAGCTAAAGAAACTGTTTGAAGCTAATATTATTGTTTCTTTAAGATTCTCAAAATGGGTAGCTAATGTTGTACCTGTAAGAAAGAAGAGCGGTGAGATAAGACTCTGTGTGGACTTTCGAAACTTGAACAAAGTGTCCCTAAAGGACCACTGCCCTCTCCCTAAAATGAACTATATCCTGCAAAAGGTGGTGGGGTCCGAGAAGATGTCCATGCTAAATGGTTTTTCAGGGTATAATCAGATGATGGTCCACCCAGACGATAGAGAAAAAACAACTTTCACAACTCCATGGGGAGCATTCATGTACGCCAAGATACCCTTCGGCGTGATGAATTCTCAAGCCACTCTCCAAAGGGAAATGGATATCGCATTTTCCAATGAAAAGGACAAGTTCAATGTGATCTATATAGACGACATCACGGTATACTCTGCCTCGAACGAACAATATCTCGAGCATCTGAAGAAAGTTTTCCAGAAGTGCAGGAAGTTCGACATATCGCTAAATCCAAATTAATCACATTTCAAAGTGGAAGAAGGGAAGTTGTTGGAACATATTATCTATAAGGAAGGCATTAAGATATACCCCAGTTGGGTTGAAGGAATATTCAAAATTGGCACTCTGAGCAGTAAAAAAAAATTGCAATCTTTCCTAGGAAAAGTAAACTTCTTGAGGAGATTCATCCCGAACCTAGCAGAGATCATAAAGCATATAACATGCATGCTCAGGAAGGGAAATGAGATCAAGTGAAACCCTAAGTCCAAGAAATATTTTGAAGATATCAAAGTGGTTCTGACTAGAGCCCATGTGCTAGCCAGTCCAGACTTCACGAAGGGTTTCATCCTGTTTTCATTCACCTCAAAGCACACTATTGTCGGCGTGTTGTTGCAGAAAGACGAGTAGAACTTCGAGAAAACTATAGCCTATTTCAGTAGGACACTGAGGGATGCTCCACTAAGGTATGACATTATAGAAAAAAAAGCATATGGCTTAGTTAAATCCCTGAAGGAGTTCAGGACGTTTATATTTTACTCCCATATCATTGCTTATGTGCCCAACAACTCAGTAAAGGATATCCTAACTCAACCTGACCCTAAAGGGAGAACATGCAAGTGGATAGTGGCCATTCTGGAATATGATCTTGAGATCAAGACTACGAAATTGATTAAGGGTCAAGGCCTTGTGAAGCTAATGGCACAGTCAAATTGCGACGTGGTGGGAATAAAATTCATCATCGATCTGTCAAGGAGTCCTCAATAATAAATGACTGCACAGGTGCCACAGGAGTTCGTTGATTCATCGTGGTATGCAAATATCATATCTGTGTTGAATAATATCTAGGCCCCTCCGGGTGTAAGTAAGACTAAGGCCAGATTTCTCAAGATTAAAGCGCTCAATTTCTGCATCCTAGACAACTCACTCTAGTGGAAAGATCCTGGGGGAATGTTGTTGAGTTATTTGTTGAAGAATGATGTGAAGTGAGACACAGATTAATTTCACAGGGACGACTATGGGGGACACCATTATTGGAAAAACACCGTGCAAAAAATCCTAAGGGTGGGTTACTATTGGCCTAAAATCTTCGCAGATGTGTACAAAGACGCCTCTAGCTGCCACGAATGTCATATTTTCGACGAGAGAAGAAAGTTGCAGCCCCTACCACTAAAGTCGATCTCAGTCGACACACCGTTGATGTAGTGGGGTTTAGATTTCATAGGGGAAATAAATATTCCATCCTCGACGCAAAACAAATGGATACTCGTGGCCACTAACTAATTCATGAAATGGATAGAGGAAATCCCCATGAAACAAGCTACCAATGCAGTCATCATCCAATTCATGGAGACAAACATATTTTTGAGGTTCAGATGTCCCGTCAAGATCATAATAGACAATGCAACTACATTCAAGTCTAAGAGGATGGAAAACAAATTTCAGGATTACAATATAACCCTTGGGCATTCTATGGCATACTACCCGCAAGGAAATGGGTTAGCAGAATCCTCGAATAAAAGCCTAACCACAATCATCAAAAGGCTACTGCAAGACAATAAGAAAGATTGGCATAAAAATCTTATCTACGCATTTTGGGAAGATCTGGTTACCACCAAGAATTCCATCTCAACGTCACCTTTACAGATTGTATACAGCACAGAAACAATTTCCCCTACTACATTGGGGTTGCCCGTCATAAAATTGTTGCAAGAGAAGGAGACCGGGCCAGATGACGCGCAGAGAAGAATAAATCAGCTGGTTCACATACAACAGATGAGGGAACAAGTGTAAAATCAATCACAGCTCCACCAGGAAAAGATGAAGAAACCCTTTGACAAACATTCTGAGCCAGATTATTTTCGGTTGGGTGATCTAGTGTTGAGATGGGATGCGAGAAATAAGGACAAAGGAAAGCACGAAAAGTTCGATAATTTTGGACGGGTCCATTCAAAATCGGTGCACATCGCGGAAATAATGCGTATTTTCTGGAAGAACTAAATGGGGAGTGCGTTGGTTGGCGGCCTGTAAATGACAGGTTTCTGAAACATTATATGATGAAATAAATTTTGTTTAAGTCAATTTTCATTGCAAATAGTCATTTTATTTTTGTGTCAAGTCAGTAGGTCAACAGATAATTGAAGCTCAAAGTAAAGGCCCTGCGTTTTATGCTAAGTCTTTTAGAAACTACGTATATAGGTTTAGGTTGCATCCTATTTTTCATATTGCATTTTGAAGAGTCGAAATAAGGCCCAATGGTTAGGCACCTGGTCTACTGTTCTTTGCTACCTCCCAGGGAGGATAACATCCCCGTTGGAGCTAGTTGTTAGCGTTGCCATTTTTCTTTCAGTTAGAGTCAGTTTTCAATATAGATATGGTCCATGTGTCCAAACGTGTGAAGTCAGGTACGTAACAATGAAGGGGTCGAAGTCAGCAAGTGGCCGGTTATCCCTTGGAAGCGGGAAGGGATGTCAGAGTCGAAAACATGCGAAAATGGTACAGGTATGTTTTTCCCAGAGGGTCGAGTCCTGTTAAAAGTTATTCTCTATGTGACCCAAGTTGGGTCAAGTAGTTAATGGAGGTCGCATCGACAAGTGCAGAAACTATTATCATCTCATTATGAATGTCGAGGGAATAAAAAATCATGGCATTCATGTCATGTATTACCTGCAACCCTTATCGCATGCACCTTACACACGGGGATGTTCCATGTCAAATTTGCAATTTGATTTGAAACATCCAGTCACCATGAACTCACTATTCTTTGGCATGATTCCTCCTTCAACTCGATCTATTATAAATCCCAGAGGTTATTCACCCATGTTGTTCACGAAATCAGATTTAGGTTGTGTCTGTAAGTTTTCTCGTAGTCCCAGGTCGATCGAATTATCCATTTTGGGCATTCGCCCGATATAATGTGTGCAAGACAGATACCAGTCGCGCCATGGAGACTTCTCAGAACATGAAGAAGGGTACATGTAGTGGCAGGATCACCAGACCCTAGCCTCATAGTGATTGGGATTCATTCTCACTCACAACATGCATCCCCAAAGATAAAAAGGGGATTTTTCCTTTACCCACGGGGATGGCGACATCAAACCATCCAAAACTCGGAGTGGAAGGAACTATGCAGAAAGGAAGGACAATAGATGCCTTGTTTCCCCATCAATAGGTACCTCGGAGAAAATAAGACCAAGGAAGAACAAGGAAGATGGGGAAAATCTAATCTCAGATGAGTCACATGCATGACCAATCACTGAACAATTACTTATGCGCACCATTTGCCTAGATCCTTTGGAAGGAACCAACCGAGAAAGTGGGATCAAAATGAGGAGGATGTCACGGGTTCAAATGATCAAGAGACAGCTCAGCAACTGAAGCAAACGAAGCTAGAAATCACCTAACTGTACCAAGAAAACAGGGCGTTGAGGCAATTGACAAAGATCACACAAGCATCAGCAGTACAAGGTTGCGAAGGGAACATGACATGGCTCAAAAGACAACTCTGAGAGGCACATGATACAATTGTACAACTGTGCGAAGAACAACAGCTTTCAGAAGAAAGGTATGCCAAACACTCCAGAGAATGTGAAGTGGCTGAAGAGATAGCCCACACAGCTCTCACCAGCGAGAAGAAGAAACAAGATTAGCCGAGTCTGTTCCTGTATTCGCAAACATAAGGAAAATATTGAAAATTTTGAAGGAGACATCGCCGAAGAAATTTTTCCATTTTAATAACGGTCGTGACTGTCTACAACAACTTTTCAAACACACTTTCCCCAGCAAATGAGTGCGCATCAGAAAATCAAAGACGTTATAGCAGACAACGGGACTCTGACAAATACTTTTCCACCCAGATACCTGATCGACAACTGAATCCCCGTGTCGGATTACAATGATCATGATGTAGGCAGATGTATCTTTTGTCTATTTTTGGAAAATGTCATGCGAAGAGATTTGTAACGCAGAAAAGTCAGTTCCCTAGTTTGTAGATATAACAGTTAGAAGAGTACGATAGCCCAAGTGGCGCCCTCTTTTATATATTTTATCTTTTCGATGTAATATAGGTTGGTTAGTAAAATTGGTATAGACAATATCTATTGTATGTAATTTGAGTTCAACCGAAACTTAATGCAAAATTCTTGTAACTTTGATGAAAAGATTCCAATTGTAGCAATTAGATGTATTGTTTTCCTTTTCTTGCATATGTACTTCCTTCTATCTTTATTCATATCTCTTTTTTTTCTAATTCAGAACGAATTTTGAACCCGTGGATTCGTTGCGCAACGCCCCTTGTTTGTTCCATTTAGACAAAACGTTTTTCTTGTAAAAGTTAACTCCCAATTCACCCGCCGTGGTGCTGCAAGTTACTTCCTATAATTTCTCTCTGCCACACATTACTACTTTTCACTGAAGAATGTTTCTCGCTTAGCCTTTATCCTCTCAAAGTTCAGTCACTGAATCATTTGTTTGGGTTGTTTCCTAGAATCGACTCCATAGCCCAAAGTCTTATTTTCTTGCACCAATATAACCAAAACCCATTATATCAAAGGTGTTAAATATAGCCACTCATTCAAATCCATATCCCGTGCGGAGACAAAGTCTCATGAGAGAGCCCTCTCTAGGTCTGAAAGGCTAGTTCAAGTCCTCAAAATTGGTTGAAAAAGTTAAATTCGTCGTTTGTTTATCAGCCAAACAAATTTACGGAGTGATAACAGATAGCATGGCACTTACACATATATGGCTGGCCCAAGAGAACATCACAAACATCCAACAGGGAAACATCACATAATACCTCATCCTTGAAGGGATGGATGTCGTATGAAAATTGACACTTCTGGCTGACACGAAGATACCTTCCCTAGAAAAAACACACGATGTTGTATGGTTGTGGGTGCGTTGTTGTCGACAAGCCCAACTGTTTGATGTCCTTGGCTGAGATGAGGTTCTTGTGGCTTCAGCTATCAACAATAAAATGTAGCAGAGTCCCCTTCACCCACATCTGTGAATTAAAAAGGCACTTCCCCTCTTCAAGATCTGTTGTTTCTTCTGGTTGAATTGATGTGGTCATGACAATAACAATGGGGTCGGTGTCGATGATCTGTCTTCTGTCAGTATTTTCTGAATCAAATTATGAATCAAGGTTTGAATCCTTGTCTTTGATTTTGTCCAGCAATGACTGTTTTGAGTGACATTCAATGGTGTTGGTCCAGGGGATTTTTTGTAAATCACACCATCTTACGGTGTCCTTCGTCTTCTCATGACCCTTATTTTCCTGTGGCTTAGACTAGCTTTTGGGAGACTTTTTGTTACGTCCATATTTTTCATACTTTGGTTGTTGCGGATTTGAATACCCGAACTCTCGTTTGTTATAGTGCTTAAATTTCTGCTCAATTTTAATAGCATATCGATAAGAAACACCGAGTGATGAGATGTCCGAAAAATCCATTTCAGTTTGGATGTATATCTGTAGAGCCCCATGGTATTTCAGAAATAAATATCATTCAGAGTCTTTGATACCCATCTTGGTGTGCAAGGTATGGAATGTATTTGTAAACTCCATAACTTCTTGGCCCCTTTCTTTCTGTAGTGTGGTCCATTTCATATATTGTTCCTCATAGTTTCCAACAGGGTAATACTGTTCCTTTACCGCGTCCACAAAAAATTCCCAAGTGGGATCGGACCGATATATTCCAAAATATTCTATGGAAATTTTCTCCCAGTAATTTTCCCACCAATGTTTGACATGGGGGAGAGCTTTAAGGAGTGCTAAGGTGATATTTTCCTTGTCAGAAAAATGGTGAACAAAGAAATAACCTTCTAGCAAATTTAACCATTTGTCTAGGGAATCCACATCTATCTGACCTTCAAATACGGGAATATAAAAATTAACCTATACCTTGAAAGGAGAGGTGCTTCCAAAGTGTTTGTTTGATGATATGTGTTTGTTTCTATCGAGAGGCATTGAAGGATGTGGGAAAAAATCTCCATCATTTCATCCCTCTGTCGCGTAAGAACTTGCTCAAGCAACATATTGATAGAATCGTTTGCTCCGTCATTTTTATTTTATTCCACCATGGAGGGTTTCTTGGGTGTGTGAGAGAAATTATATTCAATATATACAAGCTCAAGACCCAACTTTCTATACTCAGACCTCGTCGAGGGCATGCACTGAAAAAAAAAAACGATCAAGAGTAGTGTTCTCTGATACCACTGATTTAGATTATTTTTGGCACAAAATGAGAGTGGAGATATAATAAATCAATGTATAAAGATATACCGTGTATCCAATAATATAACATAAATGTATCATAGATGCAACCATAAACACAGAGATATAGTAATACACAATTTTCTATTAATGAGCGAAAATGTACAAAGACTATAAAAATATAGAGTGAAAGGCTCACTAGAATGGTGGCTGATTATCTCTGAGAAGAGATGTGATGGCCACATTTTACAATTAGGCTCCAAAGGCATTTTTTTCATAAATAAAATCCAAAACCCTAACCCTGGAAGATGAAAATCCAACAGTTTTGTGGACCCCGTTTTGGTTAGTTTGGTGTATCAACTTCCTGGGGGTGTAACTTTGGCATACGATCTTCATTTGGGGCACACAATAGCTCGTTGGAAATGTATCATCGAGGAGATTCATTTTTGGGGCTCTATAAAATCCTTCGTAAATTTTTGATACCCTTTATCCTGAAAAAACTTCATTTAGGCCCTCAAAATGGCCCTAGAAGTTAAAAACTGCTAAAAATAATAAATTGCCAAAATTGCCAAAACATTGTTTTGAGCCAGTTGGAAAAGGTGGGTAGCCATCGATATCCACCTAGATCACGTGTATGTCTTATAACACCATTAATGACAAAAACAATCAGTCAATCAAGATGTAACACTAGTTCATTACTGGTATCCTGTTGGTATCACAGTAAGCTCATAATGATTACCATAGTGTTACTCTTTCACAATTATATTATTCTCTATTACTATTGGTATATTATCTGGGAATTATAGGGGAATGTTTGAAGTCAAATGACAACTGCCAACAAGTGGAGGTAATAGGACATGATGCTAGTTGGAAGAACCTGGAATTGATGCCATTAGACACAGACTCAATCCTAAGGCCAACTAAGGAGAACCAACAACACACAATAATTAATCTAGGAGTCAAGCATGCAAACAAACCAAATTTGTACTACGACTAGACCATCTTTATTTGAAATTCTTCATGTAACATATTTCATTGACTTATTGTGATCTTGGTCTCCCTTGGAAGTACTTTCATTGACAACACCAATGCTCTTTTCTCATTTATTTGACCAACCTACTTTAGTGGATTCCTAATGAAGATGGAAGAGGGTGATTCAATCTCAAAAAAAAAATTGAAATTGTAAAGGAATCCATGGTCAGTTGTTAACAATTTCTAGAGATGTAGATAAGATAAGATAATGTTATTAATGTCCAACAAATGACTACAAAAGTAGGTCAGTGGGACTAAAAGATACATCCAATGTGAATACAATGTGGGAGCATAGAATAAACTCCTATATAATGTTGAAAGCTAGAAAGCGAAAGAAAATCTACCTAAGGACTTAGAATCTAGATATCCAAGAAGAAACCTAGTTGCCTTTTCAATAAGATGCACCAAGAAAAAATGCCTTATCTAAAGGGGATTGAACAAAAGAGGACATACAACCAATTTAAAACTAAACTCTTAGGATAATTAAAAACTCTATCTCTCAAGATTCCAATCCTTTAAGCTATCAAGGATGTGCCCATATACAAAACAATTATCAAGGAACCATGGATCGAGGGACCTAGAATGATGAAAAGAGATCCACCCACAATTAATGTTGTAGGGTAGCTCATTGATCTCATGATGTGAGGGAATATTTTCACTCCCAAATACTCTATATCCTATGGAAATGGATCTAAATGTTGTTCAATGAGATCTTGTAAATATCATCTCCATAATTGATATTGGTTTGTGAATGGAGGGAGAAAGGTAGGTTTTGTGGCTTGAATAATT
>SNQJ01S0240076.1:0-13565 GCA_010110895.2 Picea sitchensis
ATTGTTTTGCACTCTCCCCATTTTTAAATTTATCGTAACAAATTATGCACATCACTTCATCACCATTTGCGTTGTCCTCCGAGAGAATTATAACGTCCCGCAAACCATCCACTACTTCTGCAGCATTACTGCTTCCAACTTCAGTCATCGCAGACCTGATGATAATTTCATGTTCGAAATTGAAGTTATATATATTCTCTTGTAGATGTTGCATGATGTCACGCCAGCTAAATCTGGAATTCCATATAATTTGGGTGGAGCGCTGAATTTGGAGTTCCCAGGGAAAATACAATATATATCGAATTATAATTATATCTTCAGGCAATGTAAGTGTTGTAAGATAGTCTTCACTCACAATTTCATTACTTCTGGTGCGCTGTACCCTCTCCCCTCGACATCGTTCATCTAATTCACTTATATTAACATTTTCTGATAAATTCTCGAATTCCATCGTCGCCAAATCTTCTCCAATATTATTAACATTCTCTGATAAATTCTCGAATGCCATCGTCGCCAAATCTTCTCCAACATTATTAACAATCACGCTGGACACCAAATGTTGTCCAACATTTTCATCTTCGATTCGGTTCGTTTGGCTTGTTGTGGCCTCTGCTGAGTTTTGTAAAGCATCAGAAATAATGCCTACGTTTACCTCGGCTTCCACAGTCCTCATAATATTTAAAACTTCTTCTCTGTCGCGTTCCATGTTAATATGAACTTCTTCTCTGTCGCGCTCCATGCTAATATGTCCAAATGAGCGAATTCAAATGTTAGTGTAGAATTTCCCGCACACAAGAATCATATAATGACAGAATTCAGTCAGAAACCCGCAAAAACCACCCAATATTACTGTAAAATTTCCAGCACCAAGATCTGAATCTGTCTGTGGCAACTACCACCTGCTGGCCTTATAACGTTTTGTGTGTAGGAATATTAATTTGAAGTGGTATTATATATGTTTTTATTTGTTATGTCGTAAGCAATCACTTTTCAAATCCGACAATGGTTATTAAAATAATTTGTATGTAGGAATACTAATTTGAAGTGGTATTATATATATGTTTTTATTTACATTATATCGTAAGCAATCTCTTTTCAAAGCCGACAATGGTTATTAAAATAATTTTTAGATCTTGAATTATAGTTACACCTAATAGCTTTTGATTTTGTGTAGATGTGGTATCAAGGGTTTATTATTTCAAATGATTTGGAGTTTGAGGGAGGGATTGATGGGCTTTAATTTTCTTTTAGAATATAATTAAAAAGATTGTAGGTTATAATAAAATGATCATTCTAATTTAGTTATTAACAATTGTATAGTAAGTATAAAAATAGTGAATAAAAAATTAAATAAAGAAATAAATTGATATAATCATAATGTTTATCATATTTTATTAATATTATATATTTAGTTCACTTTAATCATAGGAGGATTGATAGAGTTGTTACCATTTATTTTGAAAAGTTATTTGGAAATTGGGTAAAGGGAGGATTGATATAATTTTATTATTTATTTTGAAAGTGATTTAATAGGTTATACATACCACTTAAATGGAAAAGTTCTTAAAAGCTAGAAAATTTAAAGATTGTGCTAGTGCCATCCAAATCTATTGATCAACAACCCTAAATAAGTTTAAGATCTATGAATCCCTTAGTGTGGCGGTCATGGTTGGGCCCTCAGGGGCTAGACCCCTCTTCTTTCCAGAATGTTCTCCTCAACTCTGACTGAAACTCTAACTATGTCTCTGAGGTACATCCAATGGGATATCATCCTAAATCACAAGGGAATACATAAGAATTACTAGAATAGGATGTCAAAATGGAAAACCCTTCTCAGGAAAATGGAGAAACCCTCAAATTGAAACTGGTCCAATGTATACAAAAGGAAACTAACATGGCTAGGTATGAAATTCACTAATAGAGGGTGGGAAATTATGTTTAGTATATGAGGGATCATGCGATCAAAGGGAAATTCCTAGGACTCTAGCCTATAGATAGGGATCTCATTGTCCGGATCAACTCACACTTGAAACCCCAGGCATGTATGAACTCAAGCAGTTCAATGGATTTTTAACCATTTTCAAACTCAAAAGCTCACTTGAATGGCTTTTACAACCATTTTCCATGACCACAAGGATTATGAAATAATTTTTAAAAGCGGACCCTATTTCTTTGGGTTTGCCTCTTAGCTACTCGTTGGAGAAATTTAATCCAAAAAATGGAGGAATTCTCTTAAGCCCCGTTTGGGTTAGAATGTACTCCCTACAACAAGAATATTGGGAGGAAAAAATCGAGGCAAGAATTGGGAATACCCTTTCTAGGTATGTCAAATTAGAAAAAACCACCAAGCAAGGAAGATGCATGGCCTATGAAGGATTTGCATATATATGGATATCTATGTTTATATTCCTAAGTGCACTTGTTTTACATATCAAGATACAAATTGGATCCAATCTTTGGACTATGAATACATTCCTTTCAGCTATTGTGGTTCCCATGAGCATGGCCACCTCTATATAGATTCCCCCCTTCTCAATCTCCCTAAGACCCCTAAATTTGAACCTAAGAAATATAATGAAGATTCACCCTAAGTAGAACATCCAAGCGTAAAGAGAGTCCCTTTGTAGAGGCGAAAACATTGGCTACAAAAAAAAATTATGAGATCCTAATAAATACTCAATAGAATCTCAATCGGGATCAGTCATCGGTCCCATCATCAAACCTCTCAAAATCCCACAAGACAATTGATCCTCCGTCCAACCCCAAGGACCATAAGTAGGAACTGCTATCCTATATGCCACCTTTGGAATATATTACAATACAACAAGAGAAAGAAGATGAAGCTAACCAAAAGCTGAATGATATGGAACTGGAATGATTTGATGTTCAGGGCATAGTAGAGGTTTTTCAATGCCAAAATATCGATTATATTCCCCTCGAACACATGCAAAGGGTTCAACATACCCTCTTCAAAAAGTAAAATGAACCTATAGTCTGAATCTCCAATCAAGTATCCTCTTCCACCCTCGGAATCCATACTAATAATCCAAAAGTGTGCAATAAAAATCCCAAGGACGATAAGTGGAGGGGAATAAAATCCAATCTACAATTGCTTTGATAAATAATTGACATCTTGGTGAATTTAATGGTAGAATGTGTTGATCACAGACTCTTTCCAACTCTCCCTCACCTGAAGTTTCCAAGGATGTTATCTCATGGAATATTCATGGTCTAAATGGAAAGAGAAAGTAAAGGCTCTTGAAGAACAAGGTAATTTATGAATCTTCCAATATCTTTCTCTTGCAAGAAACTAAATTTTTATCTCTTTCTTAGATAGTATTGTCAAGAATTTGGAAAATAGGGTATTATGAAGCCCTAAATGACAATGGGGTGGCAACATGCATTTCCACCTTTTCAAACCCCAACAACTTTAGAAAATTTCTTTTCTACTCCAAGAATCCTTTCATCTAAGTTTAGTCCCATAGGGAAAATTCTTTGGGCTTTATCGCCTTGTCCAACCAGCTCATGACAAATATGGTAATTTTTTTATATAAAAACGACTATAGTTCCTCTATACCTACTTCCTCTATACCTACAATAGGGGGACAGCTAATAATATATATATATATATATATATATATATATATATATATATATATAAAATTTTCACTTTTACATACTTATATAACTTTTTTATAATAATATATATATGAACTTTTCCTTTTCCATAACCTTTCTCCTTTTTTTTTTTTTTTGTTATTAAACTTTAATAATTTGTTAAACATTCTAACTTACCTTTTGGGATTTTTTGGATGTAATTTTTGACAAAATAGTTATTTTCTATTATTTAAACTTTATTTTTGAATGCCTAAATGGATTCAGCATGTTGGGCACTTGGATTATACAAATTTAACCACTCCAATCTGTAGATGAAAACCATTTATCACCTGATTTGGGCAAAATCAAATGGAAAAAGTTGTCAAAAAAATAAGGTAGAAGCGTTTATACTCTTGCAAACTTTAATAATAGTCCCTTATGGAACCTTAATATAAACCAACGAAAAGGAAATTTACAAACTTCCATCTCGAACTTTTTGGCTGATTTTAAAAAGCATTTTGGTCTTCTCACTTTAAAAAAAATATCTTAATCTTTTCTTTTATAATTATTTATAACTAACTAGAACTTCAATATTGTTAAAATTTTCCATTACACTTACTTAAAACGCACAGGTGTTAGTTAACTTTCAAATCAACAACATCACCTTGGGTGGGGCGGTTAGTCCCATGTTTCCAGCATGGTGGTTAGTCCACGAGGATGGAAGCGTCGTCAACACCCTAGTCCGAGGAAAGTGCGACCGGTTAATCCAACACCCTAGGCGATAAATCGATGGAATTGCACCTGGAAGGTTTGATACCATGTTAAGATTTTTCGTTACACAAACCCACAGGTGTTAGTAAATGTCCAAATCAGCAACATCACCTTGAGTGGACAGTTAGTCCCATGTTAAGTAGCGTTGTGGTTGGTCTGAGAGTGCGCTGATTAGTCCAACAAGGATCTATGCAGGCCTATCACTGGACTAGATAATCATTTAATGAAATAGCATAACAATATAATAAATACTAAATTATTAAATACTATTATGAAAAAAAAAATTCTATTTGCACAAAAGGTTGCATTCGGTTTGATCATACCTTGATATTTTAATAATACATAGCATCATAGAACAAACAGTTAGCGGCTCGTGATTGAGCGCTTACCAAATATGATTTTAGAAAACTACTCATGCATTTTGCATGCATTATTTATTGACACAATCTATATATGAATACTAACCGACATAAAATAAAATTGTAAATAGACATCATGTCAGATGGTTGGCAATAGTGCATCAATTACCAACATACCCCCCTTGATGTTGAGAGGGCTCACAATGCGATCTCAAAGTTTCAAAAACTAGACTTTAGCAACACCCTTAGTGAAAATGTCTCAAAGTTGTTCTTGGGTCTTTATATACATTAGTTCTAATTCCTTCTTTTTCACCAAATCTCTAATGAAATGATACTTTAAATCAAAATGTTTTTGTCCTGCTATGATGGACTGAGTTCTTGGCCAATTTGATGGCACTAGTGTTGTCACGAAATATGGAGTGTAGGATGAATTGCTTCTCTCCATTTATTCTAGAACTTTTCTAAACCATAATGTTTGTGTACCTATTGAGGTGACTTCAAGATACTCTGTGTAATGTACCACAATTTACCCAAAATAAAATAAATTATTAGTATGTTTGGAAACATTACTTCTCCTAGCCTTCAAACAATGAAGTTATTAGCGACAATTGAACAACTATGAACCTCCTTATCCTATTTAATAACTAACTTTGCCATCACCTTCCATCTCACTAATAGACACAATACAATTTATGGCATATGGGGACTTTTAGTCCTATAAACGAATTAACCCCACCTATGTATGGTCCCTTAGCACTGTCTGAGCAATTTACTTTTATAAAGGGAGAAACTCAAGGGTTAAGGGTTGCAGCTTGTAATCATTTAAAGGTACTTAACTTTCAACTCACTCATCCAACTGACCCTCAAGGTAGTCAAGCTGAAGGGCTAGCAGACTAAATCATCTTAATTGAACAATTAGCGGGTCGTTATAGTGCATTAACTCGACAAGGGGTTTTTAAATGGGTCAGACTTAATAACTCTTTGTCTAGTCTATTAATGGAAGCCCTCTTAGTTCACATTCCAAGTCCACCACTCACCCTGTATCCAATAAACTTATGCCACCTCTGCTATGTCACGTGGTTGAATAGCTCCTTCTTACTCCTACTATAAGTCTGTCTAGTAATGGTTATTGCTCCATTGGGGTTCTTCCGCCTAGAGTTTAGTTTTTTGTTTCTTCCTTACGCATTCCTTCTCTGCGATGGTAGTTGGCACTGTGGAGTTTTTCCCTTGGTGAGATATGTAGGAGATGCCCATCTTCATGGTAAGTTACGTTACTCTCGTCGTTGTTTGATGATGAGTATGAAAGTCGAGAGGATTTTATCATTGAGTATTTTTATTTCTTCACAGTTCTTTAAACAATGTGCTTTCCTTCAAACATTTGGCTCACGTGGAAAGTCTCCTTTTAGTGTACTAGACTACTCCCTATGCTTTTGGTTTTTAAACTCGTAGTTATGAGACAAAGGATTATTATTATTGTCCGGGGTTTGGACTTCCCCTCAAAATTTCCTCTGCTACACCAATCGTAAACGTCTGGGTATGGGTACTGATTCTATAATTTAAAACATGATACCCCGACTATAAATTCCTTAGAATACTTCTTGTGTATTACATGTTCAAAGTCTCTTACTTCTTAAGTTGTATATGTTTTATTTCCATTCAGGTATAGCTTAGACGTACGTATATCATGTAGTGTCGCATGTTAAGTTCTTGTCTGGAGTACTAATAAAATTTTTATAGCCCTTAAGATGCTTTCATAAGTCCCTAACAAGTTCTAGAGATTCATTGTGTATTTGATTCTCTATTGGGTCAAAGTTATAGAAAGTTACATTAATCATGGAGACATTGATGCTTGTTTTTTATGAAGGCCTATGAAGTTGAAGCGTTATTATAGATATTTCTGGGTTGAAGCATTAATTTTTATTAGTATTGAAACTATCATTCTTATTCTTTAAAGGATTGGGAACCGATATCTAATGGTGGGGCTCTGTGTTTATGAGGGAACCTATCATAATTCCCTGAACCATCCTCCCCTTGATGTGGGACGTTTATACGACCATATGTGACAGAGGAAGAGACTCCACTTCTCCACCATGACTTGAGTACCACATTTCATTAAACTCTTCTTATCATTCATTATTCTATTAAAGGTTACATCCATTCTACATTAGTTATACAATACTAATGTAACAGAAAAATTCAGCAGGGACCCGACCATCCATAGATTTGAGAATTAATGGAGCTCCTAGTCAAATCTCAAAAGGTATTGAGTTTAATTAGTTACACATAAGAGTACCCTAGGTGTTTTCTTCTTTTTAGGATGTAATTTCAAGCCGGAAGGGTGAGCGTCATGAAGAACGGAGTCTATTCAAGGGATAGCTTGGCCTGTAACTCTATATTTTAAGTTTGAGTGGCCATAAGAGATTATTACCTTATTAATGTATATATGGTTGAATTCGTATGTGGTTAAATTTTACATGTTGAGTATTTTATTTTAGGGCAATACGGATATTGACCTCTGTCAAGCAATTTGGTCTCTTAATGAACAATTCTAGAAAAGGTTATCAACATAATTCTAAGGATATTTATTCCATATTTATTTTTCTTCTTGGATCTTATGGAAACAAATTTCATCGATTTTCTAGTTTAATCCTGTACCCTTTACTCTTTCACACTTTGTTTCGATTTGTATTTTATTGTCTATTATATTTGCAGTATGAATAACAATCATGCAATGTAAGGAAATGAACTCATGTTTTCTTCTAGGGGGATTTATATATGGACAAAATAGACCCCTCCAAAAGGAGAAAACCAGAATATCAGACCTTTGTATAGATTTGAACATATATATTGATATTCTATGTATGGATATGTTACTCTATATGAATGTTGAATACCGTATGCTTATATTGATATTCCAAACTTGTCTTAGCCTGCTTCGATAAATTGTGAGGACTATGACTCTGTATAATTATTCATATTGGGTTATGATATATAGATAACCTCTCTCGTGTACTTATATATATAAACATAATTTTATATGGTCTGAACTAGATCTGGAAGGAATTTTGTTTTAAACACAATAAGTCTATACAAATTGATTTCTTCAATGTTTATATATCCAAGTAGTAATACTGTAGCAAGAATATTTGTTGTATAACCACATACTTCCATAATTGAATTTATGTAGTAAGTGCGATGAGATTATCTGAAAATTCTTCAATGGTACAGCAGGGATGCTATATAATCTATGGTAGTGCTCTGTCATAGGAAAAATGTATAGGTATATTCAATTATTTCCATATAGTTCCTTCTATTATGTAGCGCCCTTATTATCATAGTTGATTTCTTGTTGGAATAATTGTTTATTTGTATACTATGTCAACATATTTCTGTATAATTGAATTTTTGTTACAATCATTTAATTTTCGTTTAATCAATAAAGCCTAAGCAAAGTCCCAACTGCAATTAGATCTATATATGTATATATAGTTAGTTAGTTTAAGTTATATATTTATGGAAATATAGAGGTGATATATACAAAGACTTGTTCAAATCTAATCATACATAGATGGTTCCACCTAGAAATTTAATAATAGGAATAAACATACACCTATAGATAGAATCTTTTTCAGATTCATTTAAGCATAGATAATTTTTCCTAGAAATTTAGTTGGGGGAGAAAGATTTCTAGAATTTTGTTATATGTTATAAACTTTACACAACAACCCAGATTTCATTCTGAAAATATTTCACATTAATAACCAGTTTCATTACATGGATATATATAATAATTCAAAGAGAGAGGAATGATTAACATGCTCTGAACCGGTTAGAAGGTAAAATGGAACAGCATTTCCATATTACTTTCTGCCCTGCTGATGTTTGTCTCAAATAACCCATGGACTCTTCTCCTTAAAGAATCTTCTACTTTATTTTCCTTACCCTTGATGTGTGTGAACTCGAAGTCGAATTTGATCATGAAGGCTAGCCACCTTGCTTGTCTTTCATTAAGATGCAGTTGGTTAAACAAATATTTCATCATGTTACGTGGCATCAATGGTAGGAATTTTCTACCCATTATATGGTGTCATACACATTTTTAAGGCATGCATCAACACAAATTGTGAAGTCTTTATCTAGGTATTTGCTACCTTCAAAATGTGCATCGATGTCAATAATTCTTTCATCATTGTTAAAAATTTGTCTTGACACTTTTGCACTGCGGTGAAACTTGGTCTTTCCTTTGTAATGATGTGATAGGGGTGGCTATCTTGGAAAACCCTTCAATAAATCTTGATAATATCTGGTGATTCCATGAATGGTAGGATATATGTCACATCCTTAGGTATTGGCCATTCCATAATGGCTTTTATCTTTCCCAGGTCTATGACAATACCTTGAGGGAAATGACGTAATCCTGATAATTTGTATTTATTTTGATAAAGTCAGTTGTGAATTTAGTATGTGTTTCCTTAGTGTTTGTGGAACTATTCTTAAGTGTTCATCATGTTCCTCCTCGTTTTGAATAGACTAGAATATAGATCAATAAAATACCACAAACTTGTCTAAGTCTTGTTGAAAATACTATTGCATCCCGAGAACATAAGCGTGGTTGGTGTGTTAGTGATTCTGAAAGGTATGACTATGAACTTGTAGTGTCGATATCTTGTCCAAAAGTTGTTTTGTTTATGTCCTATTCTTTTATCCTAACTTGATGATAATGGGATTGTAAAATTCAACTTTGAAAGGATCTTGACCCACCTACTTGATCAAACCAAATCATTGATCCTTGGTAAGGGGTATTTGTTCTTAATAGTCATTTTGTTCGGTTAATGCATAGTAATTAAATCTATGGTGCATTCTTTATTTTTCACAAAAGAATGCCCCAAGGTGAGACACTTGGTTTGATATGCTCTTTGTCCAACAATTCTAATAATTGTATTTTTAATTATGTCGGTTCTGGTAGACTCATTATTCGATTGGTGCTTTTTGAGATAGGGGTTAACCGGGTAGTGGGTCTATGGAGAAGTCTATTTCCCTTCTAGGAGGTAATTACGGTATCTCATCCAAAAACATGTCCTACGAATTCCATTGGAGACAACAAAATTAAGTCCAACTTTGAAACTATCTTCTTTTCTAATATATTAGATCTTGGATGGCATAAACTGACATCCCTTTCCTATCAATTTCTTGAGTTGCATCGTTGAAACTTATTAAAGTGATACAAGTTTATGTATGCCTTGGGTTGTTCTAACATTGCCAAAATTATCTTTGTAGCTCAGTATCTTTGTATAACAGTCTAGTATTGCTGTGTGTTCAATAGTCAAATCGAGATAATGTGGCCTTAAGATCCTAGTGGTAGTATATTTAGTTTTCGCCTGTTTGACCATGTAAGATGAACTCAAAATTTGAAGCAAAGTCAACTAATTTCCTTTTAGTATGAGTTGCTTATTGTACAAACCATGATTTTGCATGCTTCAATATCTTAAGTTTATTTGACTCTAATACACCAGGAGTAATATATAACTTAATGTAGCTCCAGGGTCAGTTAAAACAAAGATTCGAGTGTCATTGATTTACCTTTGATTTCTACCACCGGTTGTGCATCTTGTGAATATCTATGGATGCGTTATCCGATGTAGGCTTACGCTTTACATCTCCCTTTGTCGAGTTCACTGCCAAATATTGAATAGCGGTTTGTTTTGCTGAGAGTGTAGCGATGGACAATTCAAATGCCGGTGAGCCTCTCCCTCCCAAAACTTTAATGGATCCCTAGACTTGTCCCCAAACTTCTTAGTTCCTAGGTTTACTGGATTTACCATGCGGCATTCGGATAGTTGGAGTGAAAATTCTTCCTTGGAAGAATTTTTGCTGCGATACGATAAGAGGAATTTGGATGGCATCCACTTCCGTTGGTTCGGTGAATCGCGCTTCTTATATTTATTTGGGGCGTGGGAAACTCACCACCTATTATTTATCTTTGGTCATGTACATTTTGTCGCTCACTTCTGGAATACCTCACTCAAGGATTTGGGGTTGTCAAACTCAATTCTGTCCCTATAACACTATGGTAAACACCTTAAGAATCACTATTTTTACTTTATCCTCTCGGATGTATGGTGTGAACCTTAGTAGTTCTAGAAATTCATTATAAGGTCCTCCATCATCATATTTATGAGTCGTAACTCATAAAATTATCTCATCTTCCTTTCATAGTAGCTTTCCGAAAGGTATTGTTGCGAAGATACTTCTTAAGAATCCGGACCATTCCATTTTTTTCTCCTTTGGGCCCTTGGCCAATTTCAGTCCTTCCACCAAATGTTGGCTTTCCCTTGAAGATTGTAGATGGCCATTTTAACCTTCAGGTTGTTGGAATAGTTATAGATCAGGAAGTATTTTGATGTCAACAACCGTATCGAAAACACCTTCTCGTGTCCTAGATTCTCCATCAAAGGTAGCTAGGTTTTAATTTTTTTAATTCTCCTTCAAGGTGGTCTATTTGTTTTTTTTTTCTATCCGTTTTAGTTCCATCCTTAGTTGGAGGTGTTCCTTCATGGATGACTGTCTCCCTTTTTGTTCGGCCCGGTGTTGAAGGCCCTTTTGTTGACCTTTGCACCATGGTTATCATATTTTGGGATTTTCTTGGTCACTATACATTCCAGCACGACTTCATTTATCTCTTGATGTTCCTATTGTGCTTTCTTCAATTTTTTCATTGTCGGCTTTGAAAATGCTCTGATTCGACCAGATTTATATTCTTTCCAGCACCTTAATTGGGTGAGCTTCATTATTTTATGTCTTGGATCTCCATTCTAAACTCAAATTTTTAACTAAAAATTAAAATTTTTCCCAAACATTAAACATTTAAACATATTTGAAATTCGGCACTGTTTAAAAATTGAAAATTTGGACCAGTTTAAAAATTGAAAATTTGGCCCTGTTTACAAACTGTAAATTCGGCCTTTTTTAAAAATTGAAAATTCATCCCCGTTTAAACACATTTGAAACATGTTTAGAAATTCAAAATTTAAACTTATTTGACATAAGGGATAGAGCCATATTAGATCTGTCCGTATGGGAATTACAAGCCCGTTGGGCTGTCAGCGTACATGAGATAGAGGGTGAATAAGCCTAATCAAAAATGAAAATCAACTTCCTAAATTATAAAATTATTTTGAGGAGCCATATTCTAAATTATAAAATTATTTTGACATAGCCATATAAAATTATTTTTAGCCGAGATCCATGATAGAGCCCTATCCAATGCAGTTATATAGGCCTTATTTGGAGCTGTCACTCTATGGATATAGGGTCGGTATCAAATAAAAAATTAACTTCTAAATTATAAGGTGGAAATAAAAATTTAAAATTTGAAGTAAGAAATAGAAATTTAAAATTTAAATTCTAAAATAACTTCTAACTTCTAAATTCTGCATGGTAACAAAATTTTTTAAACTTGAATTTTTAACTTAAAATATAATTTTCTAAAATTAAAGTTATTTTTAAAAATCTCACGAGATTTTTAATTCCAACAAAGTTAATTTTTTTTTTTAAAATTTTAAAATTTAAACACATTTAAAAATAATGGACATGAGCATATTTATTCCCTATCCGTATGCAGGGTACATTGGAATTTGGGCATGTGCACAATATCTCATATATATATAAATATATATTTTCAAATAAATTAGTATATATATATATATAAAACAAACTTTTGAATATCCAGAGATTAGTTTTTTTTTTTTAACAAACTTGTTTTATATTTCATGATTATCATATTATTTGCCAATAGTCATAATATAAATGATAGCCTTGGAAAAATTTAGAACTTTTTTATAAATATAGGTATGGTGAGTCATGGGCTCTTTGATGTATAGTGGATGACGAATTATCCTTAGAATTCATATAACATTTAAGTTGATTACTTGTTAACAAACTTGTTTATATTCATGATTATCATATTATTTTACTTAATAGTCATAATATATAAATGATAGCCTTGGAAAAATTTAGAACTTTTTTATAAATATAGGTATGGTGAGTCATGGGCTCTTTGATGTATAGTGGATGATGAATTATCCTTAGAATTCTTATAAAATTTAAGTTGATTACTTGGGATAATATAGATAACCTATTTAGGTAGATGTTTATTCGATTAAGTGGAATGATAACAATACACTTACTTATTGATGATAATCAATACTATTCATATGACTATAGTAATAAATATTAATTTGAAGATTTTGACTAGCAACAATGAGTAATCGATTTGTAGTCCGACGATGATAGTTGGCACAACAAGTATTGGAAGATGCATGTTGTGGATAATTGTTGTAGCAATTTAATTCTTGCTAATGATGCGAGTGGATTGGTGATTATTTGATGAAATTGACCATGTCAAGGAGGAATCAATGACAATAGAGTGGATTGGTGACCCCAAAACCCATTGAATAAAAAATACAAATACTTTTGAGCTTCTTGCAAATGACATGATAGCGAAAATATCCATCAACCAAGAATCAAGTCCCTTTGGTTTACACAACAAAGAAACATAGTTGCAACTATGTAATGTTGTTTTAAAAAAAAAGAAATGAAAAAACCATCAAATGCTTGTCCACATATTTTATAAAGAGCTTGAGATAATATTTTAACACCAATAATTAACCATGGAACCTACCTCTAATGTTTATCACTTGCAAGTACCAACCTTAGGAGTTAGGATTGCAAAGGTTTCATTCCAAAAACCTTGAAACATTTGATGTATCCTCCTCCCTAATGAGACCAAATGATCTTGGTTTCCTAGTCACTTAACCTTGAACTACACTGCAGGGATAA
>SNQJ01S0240078.1:0-13565 GCA_010110895.2 Picea sitchensis
GAATAATGGGATAAGGGGCATTAACTACGAAAGGATAAGATAATTAATAAATGGATAAGGAAAGTAATGAAGGAGGGGGAAGTCGGTGAAGGGGAAATATGAGCGGAGGAGGTTATGAAGGAGGGATGCTACAGGAGATTATTATTGATTTTGGGGCTCTCTTGGATTTGGAGGGAGGAGAGTTGAGTTCTGGAGTCGGGAGGATTAGTTCAGGGGGCACCGGTTTGCTGGGGGTTTTGGGCACGGGGGCCAGGATATCCATAGGGCATCCTGGAGCTAGGTAGTTGTCCTAGTTGGCAGGGTGGAAACTTGGTTTTGGGCAGAGTTGGTCCGTGGATTCAAGATGGGCAAGGCAGCAATAGGAAGGTCAACAAAACAAGCAGAAAATAGAGGGTTAGCATCAGACCCAGGTATTTTAAATCACTTATTTGTTTATTCTGTTATGAATTATATTATTTGTTGATCAATTTACATGCGTATGAGCTAAATTAAAAGGAATTATTGAGTTACTGAAATCAAGTAGCAGTTACTGTTTTGTTTGTAAAATTAATTGATGTTAAATTAATCCGGTCACTACATAGGCGGTTAGTCATTGCTGCATGAATCCGATGGGCCTTGGCCAAATCTCCCACAGTAGTGGGTCTGGCTGATCCATATGCTCTAGTTCTCTCCACTGGGCAGTCGCTAGTAATGTGGCTTCCCACATTCCAACACACTTTCTTTGGTCCAATATTCCTGGTACCTGAAGTAGAAGCTGAATCCTAACATTAAGGCCAAACACAAACTTATTTACCTCACGTTTCTTGGTATTTTGGTGCGGATCATACCGAAGTAGCTCCAAAAATGGACCTTGTACTCAGGAACCGTACGGTCTCCCTGTCACAAGGTGTTGAACTTGTTGATCTAACGCTCAATGAATTCCTCAGAAAGATACCTCTCCTGGAACCGTTCCTCGAACAGTTCCCATGACACGTCTTCGACGACCATGTTCAATTATGGCAAGAGCATCTTCCACCATAGAAGAGTGCTCCCCTTCAGTTGAAATACTGCCATGTGGACCTTCATGGTTGAGGTATAGTCGCGAAGTGCAAAGCACATCACCATATTCTCCAACCATGCCTCATCGGCTGCACCGTCTGGGGCACCAAAGAACTCAGGAAATTGACCTTCTCGAGTTCGCAATGAATACTAACGGTACTGACTGTGCGTGTTGTGGAACCTCAGGGGTACATGCGCCCTGGCCTCATCTCAGTACAGATGGTGAATCAAGGCCTCTGGCAATCTATGGAAGGACCTTGTCAGAACATCATCATCCCTTACAACAATCGAATCCAGCCCAAGGAATTGTTCTTCCCTTTGGGGTTTAGAGTGCGAGGATGCATGCACCTCTGGAGGCGTCGCACCTCCTTCCACAACACCCATTGCGAACCTCTGTGGTGTCCTCTAATCGAGATCACCGCATGGACATGTTAAAGTTTTACTTAACACTAGGTTATTACTCAAGGTTTTACTGCAATGGAAAGCAAGGCGATCCACAGTTGTAGGGTTGAACCTGCTATGATACCATATGTAACGACCCCATCGTTACGACTACATGCGACACAATGCAAAAGTATTTTTTTTTTTGTTTAAAGAAGGAAGGCAATCAACGACAACAATTAATCAACACAACTTGACGATGAACACAACTTACACATTCTGGCAATAGATAACAACAACCTAGAATACTAACACATCATGCAACTGGACGAAACATGTGATAATCAATAGATAGATAAAACCAGCTACCCGCCCAACACAAGCAAGACAATGCCTACACGCTAAAGGGCAACATCAACAACCTGACACATCGTCTTTGACGACCAATAACTAGAAATCTCTACGGTGCGCAAAACCCAACGCATTAAGGTGTTACAAACAAAGTACCAATATCCATTACAATGAATAATATGCCCACATTGGGAAGCATCAGACTACGGCCAGGTTATCATTCACCTCTATCCATTAGAGCACGCAATGTTCCCCTCATCAGGAATCATGTTGTCACAAGGCAATAGGCGTGACAGTAACCATGGCGCAACATAACATATCTAGACCTTTAACCCAAGCTAAATCCCTCGCACTGGGAGACCGAATTATTTGTCAATAAACATGCAAAGACTACAAGAAAATTTAATTTCGAGTGCCACTTATGGCAACACTGAATAATTGACTGATAAAAATTTTAACTCAACAAAGTTGGAATACTAGAGTAATGGATTTTACTAACATGGCATCTACCTATCTATGAATAGATAATGGCCATACACCAGGCTTAAAGAGTCGATCTGTCAAAACATAGATGGAATTACGATCTAGGTGTTCTCGTTAAGGTTTTACCACGTTCATTGGTAGATACAAGATTAAATCCAAACAATTTAGGTTAATGACATGGATATTTAAATAGTGGGAATCTCCACATAATCCAAAGGGAGAGAAAACAACTATACTCATCCACCAGAATTGATAAGACATTAATAATTACTTCTCTCAGTTTTAAAATTAAAGCTCACTAAATTTCAACATGATAACAGGACTATTCGATTTGCAAGGTTTTAAATTCTAGAATCCTTCAATGTAATGGATAAAAGAGAGTGAAAATAATTCCTCATTGGACATAACCTTGAATGTTGTATGAGCTCCTTCCCTGGATTGGGCTCTATTTTTTGTTGTTGTTGTTGTTGTGTTGATCTCTCAATCATTACTCAACCATCCACAAGTTCTATACAAGAAATGAATCTCTCCTCTCTAGATCGAGGATTGTGATAGTGTACAACGACGACAATAAATAATCGATTGGTCGATATCGTTGGAGAATAAGAGCATATAAATACATCGGAATTAAACTATTAGTCAAAAAAAATGGCGGTCTAATTAAAGGATGCCATTGACGTGAGATTTATTACTATTAGGTAAAGAAATTGTACCCAGGCCGAAACCAAATAGCGAAAATATCTTATTTTTGAAAAAGGATAACAAGGATTTATGACCTGCCACTAACTCAGATTACTCCATCTTTTGTCTGTGTAAATTTTGGTGCATTCTATAGAGTATTAATTGCAAATTCATTAGCATTGAAATTTCCTTTAATGACCTATCTGAAGATCCGTCTAGCTTACTTAGTCAACTTCCAACTCAGTTTGACAATATTATCATTGTGTATTAATAAAATATGAAATATAAAAGTTGCAGTCTATTAAATTTTACTGTCTATAAAATATAAAAATTGCAGTCTATATTCACATGTTCGCTGAATATAACTCATTGAATATAATTCACATATAATTCGTTGTCTATAATATAAATCGTTGTATATATCCACATGTATATAATCGCTCAGAATAAAATCGTTTTCAACAATTGCTCAGAATAAAATCCCTGTGTAATTATATTTATAATGGAATTTAAAACTCTTCCAAAATTAAGTCTCTACCAACAAATTTGTTGTGTTAAAGACATTCAAATGGGAATTAAAAACTCTACGAAATTAATCTATGCCAGCTGTGTAATAATTCACAGTGGTAATAATCGTTGTGTAATAATTCATTTATAGTAATAATCGTTGTGTAAACTCTACAAAATTAAATGCATTTCATTTAATCATTGTCCCAATATATCGGTGTGTATCGTTGTGTGTATTGTTGTCCAAACTATATGATATACAATTTAAAGCAATAAGTCGTCACCACACTGTCCATCATATGGGTAAAACACAGTCACATATAGTAAAAAACACAGTCTCGCATAAAAAGCAGTGATAATCATTCAAAAGAAGAATGCAAAGATTACTCATTCACAACTGAGTCATCCAAGGTGCAGAGATATTCATTCACCAAAAAGATGCAAGGATTACTCATTCAGAAATGAATCACTCAAAGACGCGGAGATTCTCATTCACAAAAACGCAAGGATTAATCATCCAGAAAACGTAGATGTAATCAATCACAAGAAAACGCAGAGATTTACCATTCAAGCGCGGAGATTTATCAGAGTTTAAACAATTAAAATGTAGAGTGTAATCGAAGTTTAATCAATCGAGACACAGAGTTTAATCATAAGAGAAAATCGCAGAGATAAGTAAGGGATAGACAACTGGAGAAATTTATTCTTCACTTATTATCCATGCATAGGAAAGCAGGGCATTTGAATCTATAGGTCTTTAAACACTGGAGTGACGACCGTCGATTCAACTCCTGGCTGACTACTTAGGAACGAACTAATAACTTAAGGGATAAGGGACCGAAGACAAAAACTCAATTTTTCTTCGTATTAATCAATAAAATCAAATGCAGAGAAGTTATTGCAATCAGGGGTTGGGTTCGCCATGGGAAATCAATCCAGAAAAAAACGAACAAGGGGATTACAAATACCGTAGGAAATCAGATGCAAGAAATCTCATGGCAATGAAATATTCAACTGAGCACAGAAAAATAACATCTGTAAATTAAATTTCATTGCAAGTAACAACTTTAACAGACATACCTTAGCCAAATGCGAATGCTCCAAAGTTGTTGTCCCGCACGTGCTCTGTCCAGCTCCCACTTATCAACCGATGTGACCTCACCGATACCTCCCAGCCAACACTAGGGCTACTCTTCTTCCCCCTGAGCCCCTCAAGATGCAAAGGGGGCACACACAAAATACTAGAGAATGCTAGCACCCAGATCACATTGCAAGGTCAAGCTACCACTCGTTACCCGAGCTGGGTATCCCAACTCCCACAAGAGAAAGTTCAGTCAAGGTAAAAATTCAGCAGCGTAACGTTACACAAAAAGATGAGAGATGCATACTCCTCCTCCTCCATCCTTTTCATAGAGTTTTTAAGTAATTAATTTCGCAAATTCTCATTAAATTCCTTTTTCATTAATTTTAATTAGGAAAAACCTCCCCCGTACACATGTCACTCATCCCCTAGTTGCATCAGAAAATCAATTTTATTAATTAATTAAATATTTCTATTTCCCTCACCCACCTAAAGCATTCCTAAAAATGCTCCTCGGTGTCCCAAAATTCCCTTACACTTCTTAAATGACTTACGCCTAACTTAATTCCTAGTTGAGTTCATAATTAGAAAGTTCTAAAGGCAAGAATCCTTACTAAGTTAGACATTGATCTTTTTCCTTACATTTTCCCTTTTCTTTAAGTTTCCCTTTTTCTTTAAGTTTCCTATTTCTTTTAAGTTCCCCCCTTTTTCCCTTTTAACTAAAAATCAATTTAGCAAGTGTAGATAAAACAACCCTTTTACCCTTTTTCCGTTTTAATTAAAATTAATATAGCAAGTGTAGATAAAACAACCATTTACCCTCTTTTCTTTTTAACTAAAATTTAATTTAGCAAAAGTAGATAAAAACAACTATTACCCCATTTAAAAAAAAATTAATCCTCCATTATAATTTTGATTTTAATAAATAAGTTTGAATTTCTTACCCCCTTCTTGTTACATGTTTATTTATTATTTTATTTTTTTACCACAAGTTCTACTTACTCCTAGGTTTTAATTTCACTAGGTTGGATAACATTTTTATTAGGAAAAAATGTTTTTAAATCTTACTAAACACATCATTCATTTTAAGGCCGGTAGTTTATTCACTTGCCAGTTAAAATCGCAATGTGCCCTTCAGGCCACACTACGTGCTCCAAGGGTGCCACTCGCATCTTTCCATTTTCCTTGTGTGACGTGCCCTCTAGGATGCACTATGCTCTCCAAGGGTGCCACTCGCCTCTTTCCATTTTCCTTACATGACGTGCCCTTCAGGACGCACTACGCGCTCCAAGGGTGCCACTCGCCTCTTGACTGACTTTGGTAGACATCAAACCCTTGGAGTCAATACTCCGCCATGTGATCTTGTGGGAGACTAAGGGCCTCTAAGGAATAAGTCCCTTGCCTTATTGTGCACCCCTTAGAATCATCGTGAGCGACTGTCACAGTCTGCCCTCATGACATCGTGGGTCTTTTCAAACTAGGTAATCGTTAACGTACAGTTCGAGCCATGGCGAGAGTGCTAGTAGGCTGTGGTAGGGTTGATGCCACACCTCTCCCTCAAAGTCTTTGGTTGTCATACGTGACCCCTCTACTCCACATGTGAGTCTGTTCGACAAGCTATCGTCATCCTGCATCCATCAACAAATCATGTCAGTAATAATAATCAATCATCATAACATCTAATCATATGTACATATGTCACATCAACAACATTCAAACCCAACAGTCCACTCTATGACTTGATCTAGAGTCCAAGGGTTTTCATCGATGCCTCTACATCCTCAATGTCCAAAGTCCTACACACTCAAGAGAACCCAATAAATAACACTTGTTTAGGTAAATACAACCAAATAACATATCATCAAATCCATAATATCTCATAATCATAATCAAAACAACCAATAGATATAATAACCCAGATCACTTGCACGTGAGTGTCCTCAAAGAATAAGTTTTCTTAGTGCGTGCAAGAGCGAGATGTTACAGAGTTGGGAGAAGGAGAGTAACCTTCGTCCCTATATATGACTGAGCCGAGAGAAGGAGAGTAACCTTCGTTCCTATCTATTACTGTGTCGAGATAAGGAGAGTAACCTTCGTCCCTAACTTTTGTTGAGTCAGAAGAAAAGATTCAATCTCAAAGCATTGTGGTCTAGCTCGGGTGTGGCCAGTGGTAAATCTGTTAGGAGTGACTGAGCCTATGGTTAGGTGGAAATGGGCACCCCTTTCAGCAGTCGCATCACATCTTCTGGTTCTGATAAGTGTTTTCATACCTTATGCATTGAAATGGGATAATGGATGAATGCATGTGTCTATCTATTTATAGATGGTTTCTGTATTGAATGGTTAAGTTATGCGTATACACCTATTTCCTTGTGAAATCATGCTTCTGATGTATCATCTATATGCCCCAGCTTAGCCCTCTAAGTGTCGTGGGACGTGAACCTGTAGGAAGGCCGAGATAGAAAGTATTTCATCTATCTTGCCTTGTCCATCTAAAGAGGATATCTCCTTCAAACTCCTCGTTGTGTAACTGAGATATCATGCCCAAGTCCTTAACACTTTCAAGATGAAGCTCAGGAAGGATAGCGAGAATTGAGTCTCGAAAGGGAAGATCCTTTCGTTTGGAAGACGAGCAAACAAAATCCGTTCAGGAGGACCCATATAACCATCACCTAGGAACCTTAGGTTAAGCCTAAGGGAGCCAAATCCTTTTGTCTTAGGAGCTCCAGAAGTTCGCGACTTCAGAGCATTGTCGATCCTATTAGTTATAAACTGGCCAAAGGCAACCTAGTGATTCAGTTATCGGCAAGTTAACTGGTAATAAACAATTTCCCTAATGGTTAGATGAACCTGTCTTACCGAACAAACTGGGATCCAACTACCCATGGTGAAGTAGCGTGAACCACCGATCAAGAATGTTCGGGGAATCCCTTAGTCGTTGGATCTACATTAAGATAAATTCCATGAAGTTCTACTCCGTTAGGATGGAGATGATATAGCATCTGACTCCTTGAACGCCGAAGTTACGAAGTAAAGGAGAGACGTAGATTTGGGGAGATCATTCAGAGCCCCACCTACTGTCCGATCATTCAGGAGAAGGGACCCACACATGGTACTTCGACGAAGTCTTGCTTCGGGAGAACGGAGTGGCAGTAAATCCAAAATCCTTGAAGGCTGGAGCTGAAAAGTAACCAGGACCGTATATCTAGGGATCCTTCGAGTTCTTTCCTAGCCGTCAGATTTATGATGTGGTCAACCTGGCGTTGACCACTTCAGGAGAATAGGGGTGTTGTAACATAAAAAATCTCGAAGTCTGAATTCACAAAGTAATGAGGACCGTCGATCCTCGGATCCTTCGGGATCCCTCTTAGCCATTGATATACAGGGGATGCATGGCGCTAGATCCTTGAGTTTGGAGACTGGGCACTCCGAGGAATTTGAGGTGTGGTGTATCGATAAGCTCTGAAGCCTGAAGTGACATGAGTCATCAATTCGAGGATGCTTCGGGACTTTTCCTAACCGTCATATCTAGGCGGTGGTCAGCCCGACGCTCACCAAATCCGAGGAAAAGAAGATTTCGCATTGCAAAACTTCTGAAGGCCGGAGTCGCGAAGTAATGTGAGTCATGGATCTATGGATCTACATGGCAAGATCTCAACTGTGAGATTTGAGGGAGGTTAGAAGGCTGTCAGTTCGGGTGATGTGGAAAGTCGACATCACTAGGGTGACATGGACCCCTGATAGATGTGCCATGTGTCACTTGGATTCGTGCATATCACATACCCTTTAGACCCATTGGAGCATGACACATGTCACCACTGGCCCCTTACACATGTCATTCCCTGGTACAAGCCCACCTAGCCGAAATGGTTGGTGAAGTGACCGGACCTCCAATATTCTCGGAATTCAGACTCTAAAGGAATTGGGGTATAATATTGTAGAGAGTCCAGAAGGCCTGAAGTGCCAGAGTCCATCCTAGTTGTTGGTGTCAAGAAACATATGGCACCAGATCCTGTACTCCAGAGGTTTAACACACTGAAAGGAAGCAGGTGTAAAGGTTGAAGACCCCTAAAGTCGCAGGGAGCTAGAGGAGATCTGAACCATCCATAAACTGGGATGTGTGTCAGTATATTGTTAACTCTGGAGGAGATCCACTCTAGAGGATTTGAATCTTGGTGCTTGGAAAATCCACGAAGCCCGTAGTAACAAAGAGGATCTCAACAATCCATCGTTTGGGAACACATGGTGGGAGATCTATTACTTTGGAGGATAGCCCCTTCGGAGAAAAGTGGAAAAAGAAATCCCGAAGGCCTAGAGACTGGAGTTCACCCAAGCCATCAATCTCAGAGGACAAGTGTTGGGAGATCTGCCACTCCGGAGGAAGACTTGTTGCGAGAGTAGAGAACTCCCGAAGGCCGAAGTGTCTCAGTTCATCGTAACCATTAGTAGTGGAGGATGCATGTCAGGAGATTTGATACTCCAAAAGGATTTCACTCTGAATATTTGCGTGTATGAAGACTCAAGAATTGTTGAAGTCTGGAGTCCCTAAGCGAATCAGAGCCGTCAATTCTTTGACGACACATGGCATCAGATTGTGAACTTCAGAGATTTTCCACTCTAGAGGATTCGCGTGGTGGTTGTTCGGAATGTCTTGAAGCATCGGAGCCCAAAATGATTGTGGGCCATTGATCTTAAAGGACAAGCATGCACCGTTGATTAGTAATGGGACACATGGAAGATGTAGGTCCACTCCATTAGAAAGCCACTTTGGAGGATTTGTGGAGTGTGCCTGCGGATTCGGCCAAAGCCCGAATTTCCAAAGGAAGAGACTGGGTTGTAGATCTCAATGAGGAACAAGGATTGTTGATCCTGTTTCTGTGGTTTTGGAGGATTATGCCTTGGGAAGAATTGGCGACAACATGAGGCGAGAATGCCTGAAGAGATTTGGGAATCCATAACCTGCAACCCAAAGCTCGGATTTGAGCATGGTAGCAGTCATTAGAACACTACGCATAAGTAGAAGAGGATGAAGACCTCGGACAAAGGATTTGAGATGTTAAGGAGAGAGAAATTTTGATGCTCCATCCCTAGGAAAGATACTCAGGGGTCGGGTGTGTTACAACCAATGTAGTTGATGACATGTTCGGGACTCTGAGAGTTTGGATAACTTCGGGAGTTCGAAAGATGTTGGCCGTGGTACAATATAGGAATGTCCAACATAAAATGTTGAACATTGATCGTCGAAGGGCCAAGGCAACATGGTGAGATTTCGGGAGTTAGGGATTTTTTGGCATAGTATGGTAAAGGAAGGTACAATGAGGCTCGTTGATCGCCGAACGCCAAATGTCAAAGGTCCGACGATGATCGCCGATCGTCGAAACGCTGAAAACGTAGAATGAAGACCGTCGATTGTCGATTGTTGAACATCGAAGAAGGGATGTTCAACGTAAAACGTAGAACGCCGAAGCCCCCCTTTTTAACCGTAGGATCTCAGTGGAGGAAGTGGACCGTTGATTTCCTCCATTGTTTGGCGACCCGAGAATTTGACAACACCATTGGAACTCTCGAAGTCTAAGATTTTCGAAGTGCCGAAATGTTTGATAAGTAGACTCTTAGCTCCCAGTTTTTAGCTCGAGGTCAAGAGGAGAATGAAATACCTACATACTTATAAAATAATAAGAAAATCAATGTGTTTTCCATGCATATAAAAAGAAAAAGGATGCAATAGATGACCTGTACAAATAGAGGGATGAAAAACTTTGCACTGGGAAAGTATGTTGTTTGCAAGGCAGATTTTTCTTTGCATAAGCCATTGTTGTTTTGCATCATCTTTACCCCTCCCATGGAACACAGGTAGACTCTGAGTCATTTCTTGGTTTTCCATACTCAATCTACTATTGTTCCCTCCTGATTGAATACTATCTATTGGTGATACAAATATTGATATTGAAACTCTTCCTTGCGAACTATTATTGAATTCGCCCTCTTATTCACTCATATCTTTTGTTCTCCTTTCTTCTACTATTTCTCTTTCTACTTCTATCTCTGCACTTTCTTCGGTTCTTTCTTTTCGATTACAAATGAGCAAGGGGGGTGGTTCAAAGAGGGGGTTCCTACATATTATCTCATTATCCTTGATTAGGGATCCCAAAGAACTTCCTACTTGTAGCTACACAAGGATTTTCACAATAGCTAAAGCCTCTTCCCCTTCTAATCCAAAAAGGATCCAAAGAAGTCTAAGGATAACTCAGAATTCGTAGAAGCACCTCAGGAAGTGTTAGGATATTTAGACACTTAGGAGTTAGTAATATCTACTTGGTCTATTGTGTCGTTAGGTAAAAGTGTGTTTTCTAGTGTGTTTCTTTAGTATGCATTAATATGCATTTGTAGTTAGGAAATCTGATGGTCATGATATGTTCTCGACATAGAGTGATCCGACAGTTCATACTCTTCTCGATTTTAACGGCCATTGATCTGTGTCTTAACACCTGATTGGTCCATGATCTCTATTTAAAGAGCATGGAGGGTCATTTGTCGATGATCTATTGTGAGAAAATCTCTTGTAAAATATCTCTGTAATCTTTTTTCTTTGCATTAATAAACTGCTCCAAGTGGCTGCGTTGGTTGGGGCCGTGGATGTTTCCCCGTAGGGGTTTTACCACGTGAAAACATCAGTGTGTTGATCTTTGATTTGGTTATGTGAGTGGTTACTGAAGGTGTTCATTCTCTGTTGGAATACCTGTGTTGTCGAACATGGTATAAGAGCATGTTTGAAGACCCGGTCCTGTTGTAGATCGAGATCGTGAAGTCGAGTTGCCTCATCTCCACTTTTTGTTATTTATGTACATTTATGGGCTGAAAGGACTATTCCATTGCATCTGGAGCACTTGTTTCAGTCAGGAACACTTTTCATTTCACTCGAAAAGGTTTTCGTTTGCCCAAGATACGACCATTATAGTCAGATCCGGAGGTATAAAGTTTGAATACGCATTTTTTTAAATTTTTGCAAAGTAGTATTTTGGTTTTATTTCCGTTTTGTTGCTACTCTTTTAGATCTGTGTATACTCTTTGCCCTGCGCCCTGTGCGATCTTGGAAAATCATAAACAGATAGGAAAAGGTGCATCTTCTGGGTAAACTAACCGAGATCTAACCCTTCTTGTCATCAGGAAGCAAAATTTTTTTCTTATGTGAAAAGAGTTTTTTTTTAGCAAGCTCTCCAAGGCTGTCAACAACAACAACAACAACAACAACAACAACAACAACAACAACAACAACAACAACAACACCCACAATCCTCCTTCTGAACATTACAATATGTTTTGCTAGATCATTTGGTTAAAAATTGCCTTATTAAGTAAGAGGTCTTGAGTTCAAGTCTCTCTTTTGTTACCTTTTTTTTAAAAGTTCATGCTAAAATTGTATAGTGTATTTCACTTCAAGTATAAAAGTGAATCACTATAAGTAGCTTTAATATTTTATTTTAGAGTTATTTATTTTGCATGCAACTTTTCTGTTATAAAGTAACTTCATTGTAAAAGTGATCCCCACTTCTCTTTATAAAAGTGGGTCACTTCGTAAAGCAACTTACATAGTCACGTGGTAATTTGGTTACCGATTGTGCCTTTTTAAAAAAGGGCATAACTCTAACATCGGAAGTCCATTTTCAGTGCCGTTTTTTTAAAACTGCATAAATTTTCGAGCTCTTTCCATCCAGATCATCACTTTTAGTTTTCAGATCCACAATATATGCATATTTAACATGGCTTCTACAAGTATTGTCTTGCTTACCAGCAACAACTACTTCCAATGGAAATCTCATATGGAAGATTTATTAAGAAGTAAAGGCTTGTACCGGATTACCTTGGGAAAGGAAAAAACACCCACTGATGCTGATAAGAAAGCCAAGTGGGATAATAGGAATGACGAAACACGTGGAATAATAAGAATTTTCATCTCTCCTGATTTAAGGTACCACCTTCAAAATATTGATGACCTCAAAGAAGCTTGGGACATGATTGAAACTGTTTTTGGTAAACTCAATATTATTCGAGCACAACAATTAGAAAATCAAATACTGACCTTAAGTCCAAATGATTTTTCTTGCCTTGGAGACTATCTATCTAGGTTTAAAAAAATGAGAATTTTATGTGAAGAATGTAAGATAAAGATGGAGGAAGAGCGTTGCATCTATCTTATTATTTCTAAGCTAGGTAGTGCATATTTTGTGTTTGTATCTACTTTTTATGCCATGAGAGAGGCTCTAGGGGAAGAAGCTTATGAAAAACCCAGTCTTGAGTCTTTTTGTGCTTCTTTGATTCAAGAGGAAGATAAGCTTGTACAATTTGGAGTGATCAACACTGTAGGTCCCTCCAACAAAGCCTTAGTTTCCCAGCAGAAAGATAAACCCAAGTATCCCAAGAAGCAACATCCTCGCTACAACAAAAAACAACATAACCGTCACAAACCTGCTCAGATAGCTTCAACTCCTACTGGTGACAAAGGAGCAAAATATAAAAGTAAGAATACTAACAAACATTGCAACTTTTGTGATAAATATGGTCATGATGAGTCCAAATGTTTCAAGAAGATGGCATCTTTAGAAGTAGCAATGAAGAAGCACAACATTAATATTTATTCTACTTCTTCTTCTCACAGATATGCAACTTTCTGCCTCTGGTTTCTCCTTCAATTCAAAATCTACTACTTCTTCTTCTTCTTATGAGTGGCTTATTGATTTAAGAGCATCTTATCATATGGCTAAGCATAAAGCCATATTTTCCGCTCTAAACGAATGTAACACCAAGAAAACATTTGTTGGTGATGATAGATCTCTTAGTGTTGTAGAATCTGGAACAATTCAAGTAGATAATGGTCATTTCAATGATGTATTATGTTTTCCAAGTCTTTCTTGTAACCTTCTATCAGTATATCAAATCACTCATTCAGGTGAAGGTAAAATCGTCGAGTTTTCACCTCACCAAGTTGTAATCAAGGATCTAAAAGATCCTAAGCATGTTCTTGCAACTGGAATTGTTGATGATA
>SNQJ01S0240079.1:0-11453 GCA_010110895.2 Picea sitchensis
TCTTTCCACTAGATTTAGAACTTGAACTTGAAGAAGAAGGAGAAGAAGGAGGTGTTGATGGAGGTGAAGGAGGAATATAAGGATGGTCCTCTTCCTCTTCACTTTTTCCCTTTGAAGAATCACCCAAAACTGGTCGCTTCTGTTCCAAGTAATCTTCATACAAGAATTTCACCATCTCCGACATAGCAAGGAATGTTTTCTGGAACTCTTTCTCATCTTGAGAAATCCCTTCTTCCGATGCCATCTTCTCGCTGTGAGAAGATCTTTTTCTCAATCCAATTAATGGATTCTATGCAATAATCTCGCCTTCACTACGCTGTAGCTTTTCCCTGGTTAACATGCAACTCAAATCCAAACGTCAACTAGCTCTGATACCACTTGATCCGTCAGGATTTTTCAATGACTTATGGTTGAGTTTTAATTTTGCATGCGTTATTTAACCATTTGAGAAAACTTAGTGAATAATGAGGAAAGAAGAGGAATTATGACAGCCATATATACATTTTCAGATCTGAAATGAAAGAATTAATAGAAAACCATAACACGCAGATTGATAACGGAGTTCGACACAACTTTGCCTACGTCTCCGGGCCTTTTCTCTGTGGGAGAGGCTTCTTTATTTCTGTTCAAATGCTCAAAAGTAAATCGCTGTAATTCCAAATGGCTACAAGACTTATCTGTTCATGTTCATCCAGATCTTTAGAACCCAGCAAAGAAAACGACACGCAAAACGGACGTCCGGAGCTCCCAGAAATGATCCAACAACGTCTCCTCCTCAAAAGCTTCTCTGCTCAAAATGGCTTTGGCTTGGCTTCTCCCCATCATTATTCTGCTCTGAATGCCCTCCTATGGCCTCAAACAGGCCTGGGTTATATAGTTGGGAAGTTGGTTGCTCATCTCCAACTTCCTCCCAAAATTTAGGCTCCAAAACTACCCAATAACTCCTAAAAATGGAGAAAATTAACTAAAAATAGGCTTAATTACAATAAAAACCCAAAAAGTAGTTTAAAAACCCACTTTATAGTTATAATATGGGCGCAGCCCCCTTCAATGATGCGCGCCCCTTTACTCCCCTTCAATGATGCGCAGCCCCCCTTCAATGATGCGCGCCCCTTTACGACCATGGGTTGGGGCTTAGCCCCCAGCCCTCTCCTTTATGCGCCATAATACCATACAATATATTTAATATTGTGGGTTTTATAACATAAGAAATAATGTGGCGCATTGGTAAATAACCATTTCTTAAGTTGTTGGCTTTGTGGTGGTCGTGGGTTCAAATCCCATGGACCCCAAAACAATTTTTGAAACATGCCACTTCAACTGATGTCTGGGTGCCACGTGGCTGCCCATGACTGGGCCACGTGGCATCTCCCCATTTGACGGATTAATGCCACTTGTCAATTTTTGACTGGTCCAATTGCCTGCCACATGTCTGCCTTGTCAACAAACCTGCCCAATCACCATCAGCCAGAGAGTTCCACGTCATCTTCTGCACAGTCAGCATGCTGATGTCATCAACATTGACCTTTTTGACCAGTTGACCTTTGACTTTTTGCCTGTTTGGGCTTCTAATCAGAACACAATAACTTTCTCATACGGAGCCCGTTTGACAAAGTAAATATACCACCAGAATCAGGAAGACGAGACAGACGCAGTGGTGTTGGTTTCGTCAGATTCTGATCACTTTCATTTTTGAGCATTTTTCAAGCCCTATCAGGCTTCTAGATCCGATTTCAGATCATAATACCAGAGGAAGAGATCAGATACCTCCAATGAACTAGGGAGGACATGACCGAAGGGGGTTTGACAGGGGCTGTGGCAGAATGGATGATAACACCAGGAGGGAACTGATAAGGAAGCAACTCTGCTTCACTTCCAAGGAACCATGAAACCCATCACATAAGTGCATGGGCCGTGGCCAAGTGCACTACATAGAGGTGACTTCAGAAAATGAGGAAGAGGAAGATTGTGGCCAAATATTGAACATGGAGGCCGAAACCACAGAGACAACAGAAGAGGAGGTCACAAGACCAGACAATACGACTGAGGGGAAAGCCACCTTGGCATCTATCAGCGGGGTGCCCAAACTTAATACTTTCAAGATGAGAGGAGTCTTTCAAGGGTAGAAAGTATCAGTATTGATTGATGGGGGAGCCTCTCACAACTTCATTGACTCAACATTGTTGAGAAGGAGGCATATACCCATGGTGGAATTTAAATTGTTCAAAGTAGAGGTAGCAGGTGGAAGCACTATGCCTTATGATAGGTACATTCTAGGTATGAAGCTGACATTGGGTAGGCATGAATTGGTACATGACGCCTATGTGATGGACCTCCTAGATACTAACATAATCCTTAGAGTTCAGTGGCTTAGTACATTGGGACCTATCACCACCAACTACAAGACTATGGAGATGTCTTTTATAGAGGAAGGTGGACGAAAGGTAGTACTTCGAGGCATGATGGGTAATTCTGCCAAGGTAGTTACGGCCAAGAGGATGGAGGCCATATTCAGGAGGGAGGAGATAGTGTATGCAATAGAATGTATAATTTCAACACGTGTGGATGAGAAGGGAAAGGTTCACTACACTCCAGAAATCAAAGAGATCCTTGACAAGCACAACAAAGTGTTTGGACCGATTCCACCAAGGGTGCCACCAAACAGGGGGTTTGAGAACATCATTGAGTTGGAAGCAGGAGCCAAACCATTCATCAATACACCATACATGCATCCGAAGAAGTATAAAGATGAGATAGAGAAATCCATCAAAGAGATTTTGGACATGGGGTACATCAGGCCAAGTTCTATCCCTTTTTCTTTTTCAGTAGTGTTGGTCAAGAAGAAATATGGAACCATGCATATGTGCATTGACTTCCGGGATTTGAATAAAAAGACAATAAAAAACATGTATGCTATACCCAGGATTGATGAGTTGCTGGACGAACTGCATGGAGCTGTCTATTTCACAAAAAGTTGACCTACGCTCTGGCTACCATCAAATCAAGATGAGGGAGGAGGACATCCCAAAAACTACTTTTAGATGTCATTATGGCCATTATGAGTTCTTGGTGATGCCCATTGGGTTAACCAATGCCCCAACCATGTTCCAATATTGTATGAACCATGTCTTCAACAGGAAACTAAGAAAGCATCTTTTGGTATTCTTTGATGATTTTCTCATTTATAGCAGGACGTGGGAGGATAAAATTCAACATGTAAACCAAATTATGTCTATGATGGAGGAACAATCATTATACACTAAGGAGTCCAAATGTGAGTTTGGAATGATCGAGGTTCTTTACTTGGGACACATCATTGGAGCAAAGGGGGTACAGGTACATCATGATAAAATTAAAGCCATTATGGAGTGGCCTACTCCTAAGACACTCACAGAGTTAAGGGGATTTCTAGGCATGTGAACTTACTACAGGAAATTTGTCAAAGGTTTTTCTCAGCTGTGTACACCCTTGACCGATTTGACTAAGAAGGGAGCCTTCAAATGGGAGTGAAGAATCTCAATTTATGATGGATAAGATGAAGAAGGTGATGAGTAGGTTCCTAGTCCTAGCTCTACCAGATTTCGGCTTGCCTTTCACTTGGGAGTGTGATGCCTCAGGAGAAGGTATAGGGGCCGTACTGATACAGAATAGGTACCCTCTTTCCTATGAGAGCCAAAAAATCAGGGGACCTGAGCTACTCTACAACATTTATGACAAAGAAATGTTGGCTATCATGCACGTACTAGCCAAATTCAGGCAATACCTGGTAGGTGCACAGTTTATGGTCAAATCGGATCATAACAGTCTTAAGTACCTCTTGGAGTAGAAGGACTTAAATGAAAGGCAACAGAAATGGGTAAGAAGAATATAGGCTTATGAATTTGACATTGAATTTTTCAAAGGAAATAACAATGTGGTGGCTGATGCATTGTCCAGGAGGCCATCCATTTATGCCATGACAAATGTATATGTTGATTGGAAGGACCACTTGGTGATGGAGTATGCAAAGGATCAGTTCACTTGTCAACTAATGGATGGACAAGTGCAGGATGATAACCTCAGAATCATTGACGGTCTCATCTATTACAAGGGATGAATCTTTTTGGTTCCTGGATCGGCCTTCAAGGCCAAGGTGTTGCAGGAATTTCATGACTCACCCATGGAAGGGCACCAAGGGATTATTAAGACATACAGGTAGGTGAGAGAGAGGTTCTCGTGGAAGGGCCTCAAGGAGGATGTAATGAGGCATGTCAAGGAGTGTACTACGTGCCAAGAGAACAAGGATGAGTACACTCACCCAACAGGGCTACTGCAACCCTTACCCATTCCAGAGCACAAGTTGGAAAGAATATCCATGGATTTCATCATCGGGTTTCCAAGGACGTAGGGGAAAGACTGCATTTTCATAGTGGTGGAAAGGTTGATGAATTTTGCACACTTCTTCTCCATAGCCACAGACTTCAGTGCAACACAGGTGGATGAACTGTTTTTCAGGGAGATCTTCAGATTGCATGGCCTACCCAAGACCATTGTCAGTGACAGGGATAGAATATTCATGAGTACATTTTGGCAGGAGTTGTTCAGATTAGTTGGTACAACCTTGACTCCTAATACCAACTATCACCCTCAGATGGATGGACAAACTGAGAAAGTCAACAAGTGGGTGGAAGGTTATCTCAGGAATTATGTGGCAGGGTAGAAGAAAGTGTGGGTCATATGGTTTCACTTAGGATAGTACTTCTACAACACCACCTAGCATGTATCCATAGGCATGACACCATTCATGGCCTTATACAACTATGATCCACTCTCTTTTGTGGAGATTGATTTTGGTGACAACAGGGCACCAATGGTACAAGATTGGGTACAACAGAGACAAGACATCCTCAAAGAGCTGAAGGATCATATACAAAGATCACAAAACCATCAGAAGATCCAAGAATAAAAGCACAGAGTTGAGCACACTTTTAAGGTTGGTGACTTATTCTATCTAAGGCTCCAACCATACAGGCAGGCTTCTATAAAAAGAAGCGGAGCAGAGAATATACAACCACATTTCTTTGGACCCTACAAGATCAATAGGAAGATAGAGGCCACAACCTATGAGCTGGAGCTTCCACATAGCAACAGGATACACAATGTCTTCCATGTGTCCTGCCTGAAGAGGGCCATCATCCAACACATCACACCCATTGAGGGACTTCCTCCCATGGATGAATAGGGGCAACCTGTTTTGATTCTGGAAGATATACTGGAGGTTGGGGAGAAGAGGCTCAGGAAGATAAGCATCAAAGAGTACTTGATCAGATGGAAGGATCAACCCATTGAGGATTCCATGTGGTAGAATGAACAGGTGGTACATGAGATAGGTTTGGAATTGCTCGAGGACAAGAAATTTCTAGCAGGGGAGACTGTAATGTCCCCCACCTCTTACTGAGGAGGTTTGGGAAGACTTAGTGGTCTAGGTATCCACAGTAGGCCATAGTCTCACACTGAGGGGAAAAGTCAACCAAACTAATGTTATATTCTTAATTTGACTTAATGAAAAGGTAAAAAGAGTTAAAAAAGATAATTCAATGAAGAAATAGAAGTGTTGGAGGTTGAGTTAGGATTTAACCCTAGGGGTTAACTTAACTCAACAAGGAAACAAAAAAAAAATATAAAGAGAAGGCTAGGGTGCACCTCTCATTCATTCTGGATTTTGGTATTTTCTTGTTGATGCTCTTGAGCATATAGTTTTGAGGGTTTTGATATTACAAATCCTAGTGAACAAATCAGTGGTGAAAGATTCCACTCACCTTGTTCCAAGCTTGGTATCGGGGATGAAATACTCCACCCACACCATTCTACATCCATCATCTATTCAGGAGAACTAGCAGGGCCATACCAGTTGAACTAGCAAGGTTGTACCATCTCTCATTTACTTGCAGGGACGCACCATTTGTTGAAGAAGAGATTGATCCAACATATTGAGGAATGTTTGGAGGTTTCTAGCATTAGGGTTTTTCTAGCAAGCCCTTGATCATCAGTTTGATGGTTTCTTTGAGGGATCATCACATCCTATCATTTGTCTATAGGTTGGGACGGTTTCAGGAGGAAGAGGATGAGTTGGTGATTAAGTGTTTCTCAGATCTAGGAGGCCATAAGCCAGATCTGATATTGAAACTTCTATTAGGGGTTCATGGTTTCCCGATCTATAATCCTAGAGAGTTTCAAGGGATTCAGATCCCATACTTAGCTAGGCCATACTATTGGCCATATTTAAGGTTTCATGAGGGTCATACCAGTTTAGGGTTTCTGTAGTTTGAGGAGGAAGCTACAGTGTTGATGCTCCATACTTCAGGAGGTGGCTCACATTGCATTGATCTATCATTTGGAGGAGTTTGGTAGTGTATGGGGGTCTTCATCTTTAGGAGGGTCGAACTCTGGGTCTACATTGTCTTCAGCAGACCGTACCATCAACTTGAGGGCTAGGCTTAAACCCTAGTTTGCATTTGAGCGTTCATCTTCTATTGCAGCCTTTGGGAGGCTTGACTTGTATCTCCGGGAGCATTTTGTATGCAGCTCTATTATGTTCTTGAATCCATCTGAAGCTATTCCATATCTGCTTCTCTATTTATACCAGGTTCTTTCTTTCTTATAATAAAGTTCAGTTATTTCTTGTGGTTCCTATCTTGTGTGTTGTTGATGATATCCATATGATTGCAATGATCCTTGTATAATCTGTGGCTGGATAACTGAATAAACCTTAAGGCCGAAATGTTCATGGCCAACCTGCATACACAACAATTAATAATTAAATCAATGGTTATCTAGTGATTCCAAGAAAAAAAATTGGCTTGGGATCATTACAGAGAATGAGATAATTAGAGAGACGTGCACCAGAATTAGGGTTTCTAAGTAGAGAGTGACAACTTATTGACTAGACAGATTTGCAGAAAGACAAAGGAGTGACTAGAGATTGTAGAAGAAGGCTTTTTATGTTCAAATGAGGAAAGGAAATGACAGGGAATAAAATTATGGAGTTATCCCTTCTCTGAAACCACTATTAGGCTAGGTATGGAAGAAAATGTAACTCCACTGTTGTTATTTTCATTAAAATGAGTGGTGCATAGATATAATAAAAAATATTGTTGGTCTTCACTAATGGGTGTCAACTCTTCCTATCACCTATGACTTTTCATATTTACATTAATATTACAATAAAGAAATCCCAAGGATTATGTGTCCAACATAATGGAACTCATCAAGATCTTTTCAATGAGTTATCATGTGCCTCAACCATAGATCATAGTGAAAAGTATGTTCCCATATTTTTTTGTGTCATTCCAACTATTTAATTTACATTATATTAGAATAAATAATAATAAATTTACAAATTATAGTAATAGGAAATAGGGAAGTCATTATGTTGTAAGTCACTAACTTAAGAAAAATAGGCCATGAGTTCAAATTCCCCAGTAGAAATGGGATGCACAATACTTTTTGTCTTTTCATTTGCATCTCAATTTGTGTCTCAAATGACACAAATAGAGATGCTAGGTTGCAAAAAGGGATAACATTTTGAACCCATGGACACAAAATGTGACACAAATAAAGTTGCAAGAATGAAATTATGGATTCATAAGGATGCAAACACTAATGTAGACAAGAATATGGGAACCCTATGTCTGCAAAATTCAACAAAAAATTGACACACAATAAGACTAGCAGTGGAAAAAATGGTCACTAGGAGACACAAATCGAGACACCGCAAAGTGCATCCCGTTTGTGTCCAAAAAACTTCAAAAAAAGATAGGAAAAAAAAGCATTCCCCAGGGATGCAAATTTGGATGATGACCCTCTATGTTGTAGTAGTGTCTTGAACATCACATTGTTTGAGGGCTCATTAAGGACATCCCCCTTCCTAAACCTAGCATTGGCCAAATGGTTAATCGATATTTTGCATGATTCCTTTATAACCACCTTGGAGGAGGCGTGACTAGATAATACTATGCACTATATTAATAGCTTCAATGGATCGTTGGGATATGTTGTTCCTGAGTTTATAGTTTAAGTCTCTAAAGTACACCATCAAGGCATCCAAAAATATAGAGAAAACTAAGGATAAAATATCGGTTATACGAAAAGGGATATGGTTGGTTCCTTAACTATCTCTGTCTAGCTTCCCAGTTTTCCTGGATACTAATGTCTCTTTCAATTATTTCCCATGAACATTCTAACTCAACCTAGTTATTTGTTGTATATAGGATGGTGTTAAATGAATTTAAGGCAATGCTCATTTGATTTGATAGTCCAAGCTCAATATTGGGTTGTTTTGTAACTGGAACAATCATGAGGGATAAAGACTGAAAGGATAAAATCTTGTGTTTTCTTTTAAGGGTTCATTATTTTTGCTTCAAACATGTAAGAAGAAATTCAAAACCTTAAATTAATAGTATGACTAAACTAAAGGCCGTTTCTAGCATCTGAGCTAAATTTTGAAAAGGGAATATGCATGAAATGAAAAGAAAACATAAAGTTGTCAAACAAGGTGAGGCATCAATTAAAGAGGAATCTCACTTTGTGACAGAAGAAGCGAATAGTTAGGGAAAATTCTTAATGAAGCATACAATATTGAAATCTAAAACATTTATAGGTCTTGTATCTGCTGATAGCCGACACAGAGGAAAAGATGTAAACGATTAAATTGCAAGAATAATTAATCACCATAGTAGAGGTTGTACTAAATTGTAGTTAATCATTCATCAAAGAGATATATGAAAAATATGAAAAAAAAGAGAAACACATAACTCAAACTTGTCCAAATCTGGAATCTTCAATCTGTATTTGTATTAATTCAAAAATATCTTCAAATTCTTCTTTACAATTCCCCATAAAAAGCCCTTTTTTAGTCTCCTGAAATTATACTTATACCAGATCACCCATACATTGATGGTTGGTGATTTCCTAACTCCTAGGGGCAAATAGTTAAAAAAATGAAAACCTCAACCATTTGCATGATTATCTTTTATTCTCCTATCGTTTCGATAATATAAGTTTTCAAAATGACACTTCATTGTTTTATTGAAGTGTCTTCTTCTTTCAACCCAATACTTTCAATACATTTTTCAAGAAAGTGTACAAAATTTCTGGGACGCTTTGGAAAATCCTTTGCTTCGAATAGATAAAATTTTCTCTGAATTTTTGGAAGCCGTTCTTCAATCCCCTTACCAACAAACTTAATTGATTGAAATTTTAAGTTTGGCTTCACCATCCACCTGTCTAATAGGGTAACATCCATTTCCTTTAACTGTGAAATTTCCATCTGAATTTCGTTCAAACCCTCTTTGAAATTCAACTAGTTTCTTACAATGTTTATCTGTCGTAATTGCCCAGTGCAATTGTCTCTTCCAATACGTAATGATCCCTTGTCCAACAAATCAAATATTTCTTCGCAATCGTCTTTGATTTCTTTGGCTATTTTCTTGTTTTCTTCTATGTTGGTTTCCCACACTTTGAGCATGATATCGCCTCTGATCTGCTCTGTGACATAAATCTTTGGAATTTTCGATACGTCTTCGTTTTCTAAACATACAACTTCCTTTTGAAAAGTGGCCCTTGCTGCTTTAGCTTCTTTTTCTTTAAAAATAATATTATCAACAACATTGCTTACTTCCTGAAAATAATTCTGAATAATCTCTACTTGGGAGATTACTCTCTGTTGCTCGGCTTCTATCTTGCATGTATTTCCAGTGACTGGTCCTGAAAAACTTTCAAATCTATAACCTAGCCTTTCATTGAATTCAATTTAGCCTGTAGTTGTCTTACTGATTCTTCTTGCCGAATAACCTGTATTTGGCTAGTCTGCATCTTCTCATTCATCTCATCTAGACTTGACTTAAGTGATTGAATTTCTTGCTTGTCGACAGCTCTGGCCTACTCTAGACCTTTATTTATTTCTTCTTTGATATTTTTTTTGGTATCTTTTAGTTGGTTTTGCAACTGGACTATCCTGTGGTTACTCTGTTTCAAACTTGTTCTCATATTGTCAACGATAAATAGATTTGTTGTTGCCAGAGATCCCATGGAGCCCGCTACCTATGTAGAGAAATCTCTGCCTTCCAAGTTTTTCCCATCTACCAACACCCTGTGTTTCTTTACCATACCACCGTCTCTCATATACATCTCATTCTTTAATACAACCTTCCTATTTTTACTAAATAAGTAATCAGTGGGAGGTATTTCTTCTCTGGAGATAGGGTTGAGGTCACTAGCATATATGACTCCTATCTGAGGGAGCCCAAAAGTAGACTGTAAAGGGGTCAAGGAACACTACTACATTCGACGCAAATTACAACGAATAGTTACGATGGTTTAGAATTTCGTCGTATTTGTTTTTCTTTTTTTGTACTAAATATACTTTTTTTTGGTACTATTTTTCAAGGTCCAAATGTCGGTCGCTCTAGTGACTAACATTTCAATTTGGTCGTTTTAACGACGAAAGTTGGTCTCTCTAGCGACTAACTGGTGGTTAGTCTCTAGAGCGACCAACAATGGCACGTGTGAGAATCAAACAATCATTTACGACAAATCAATCATATATATATCTCAGTAACGAAAAAATTGCTATAGTTACAACAATCATTTTCTAAAGTTGCGAAAATCATTCGGGTGTTTTGATGCAATGGTGTTCTGGTTTTTTATGAAATCTTGATTTCAATTCTCTTTCAAGAAGAGAAACATTGAATTGATCAGACTCTACATAGCTGAGATTTTGAAGGTCAATACTTAATTTTTTTGTGTGTGATTTAGTAATTTGGTGCTATTGAACTATTTTATGGTTTATTTTCACTCCTTATAAGGGTTTAGAGGAAGAGGTTATAGGCGCTAATTATGGATAAAAGATATATGTGTTAAGGGTTAATGGTAATACATACAAATATTTAGGGGTTATAGGGGATAATTATTAGGGGTTATATATGCTAGGGTTTTAGTATTTAAGTGATGAAGACATTATAGGTATTTGGAAATAATGGGTTATAACTATTAAAAGTTAAATGAATTATAAACTAGATGAGGTGTTATGGGTTACAAATATTATAAAGAGTAGAGATTAATGGTTAAGTGCTTACATGAGTTATGGTTAGGGAGGTTAGGGGTGATATTAGTTAAAGGACTTAAAGAGTATACATCTTTGGACTTATAGGGGTTATAGTTGTTAATAATTAGGTGATACATGTGTAATGGGTTATATGGGTGAGGGGTTAGATGCCATGGTAGTAAGGGGTTAGTGTTTTGCGAATAGGGTAATATCGGTAAGGGTTAAATGGGTTAGGGTTTTAAGTGTTAGGAGTTATGAGTTATAAGGATTAAAGGTTATAAGAGCTATTCATTATGGCTTGGAAGGGATCAATGTTAGGTTTAGTAAAGTTTAAGGGTTACAATGGTTATAAGGTTTATGGTTTATAAGT
>SNQJ01S0240080.1:0-13565 GCA_010110895.2 Picea sitchensis
TCACTTCAGGGTTGTGGTAGTGAATGCAAGTCGTATCCAAAGAAAAGTGAAGATCAACATTGAAGGTATAATGGTCATGCTTTTATTAATTCTTCTTTTGATTATAACAAGCATAATCAAGTAAACTGGAACTTGTGGAAACTATATCCATGTACTTATTGTCATTCACCTAAGCATTGTGTTGCCAAGTGTTAGAAGAGACAAACTTTGTACAGGAAACCTATGTCGACCAGGAAGGAAACACGACATAAAGGCTCAAGTCCACAACGGAAGAAGGAGAAGAGTAAGCAGGTCTGGATGCCAAAAACTCATTGCACGTTTTGCAACAAGAGTGGACATCAAAAGTCTAGTTGTTGGAAGCTTAATCCGGAGCTTCGTCCCAGGAAGGACAAAAGGATTTTGCATGTACCCACGAAGGAGGAAGGATTACCAACGAAGAAAGAGGAACATCGTGAAGGAAAGAGACCAGTCACTTGGTTATGCCAGAAGTGGATGTCTCAACTTCACTGTATTTTTCTTCCATTAATATAATCGGGTCCAGAGCAAGCCGGGTGGCCTATCCCAAGCTTGTTGAGTGGTTAGTAACCTTTTGGGGACCAAAAGGTCTTATTGTTGGGAGGTGTGATCCGAAATCGGATTCAGAAGCCTGTCAGGGCTTGAAAAATGCTCAAAAATGAAAGTGCTCGGAATCCGACAAAACCTGTGTCATTGCGTCCGTCTCATCTTCCTGATTCTGGTGGTATATTTACTTTGTCAAATGGAGTCCGTATGAAGAAGATATCACATTCTGTCCGAAAAGGCAAAAAGGCAAAAACAATTTGCTGACTGTGAAGTCCGTATAGTCCGTACAGGACACGTAGAAAGTCCATACAGGACACGTGGCAGGTCCATACAGGACACGTGGCAGGTCCGTACAGGACACGTGGCGGCTCCATATGATGACACGTGTCAGGAAGATTTGGCATTTTGGGCATATGGATGGACCAATCCGGAGGTGACACATGTCACCACTAGAAGGGTGACACGTGGCACGGGATGACGTCAGCAGCCTACGTGTCAGATGATGTGGCGTATGGAAGAGGACGTGTCAGCAGCTGACGTGGCAGATGACTGGACCATACGGCGAGTGACGTGGTGGATGACATGGCAGTACGGTTCTGACATGTGGCCCAATCAGCGGCTGCCACGTGGCACCCAGGTATTGGTTCATTGGTTTTGGTTGGTTATTCAAAATTTATGTAATCCACCGGATTTGAACTGGGGACCCTCCATCGACGCAACGTGTTAACAAAGTCCCATGACCACCACGCCACCGTGCATTTCTTGTTATGTAAACGGTTGATTTTTGTTTTATTTGTGGTGGAAGTTTCGAATGGCGGAAAAAAGGGTCGGGGCTTAGCCCCAGCCCTCAGCGCCACGCGACCGCAACATATGCCCATGTTTTTATACAACAACGCGGGTGTTTTAAATGTTAAACTCCGCGGTTTCATTGCGCTGCATATGACCCAGCCTTCGATTGAATGGCGCGGAGGGTTTAATTGTTTGACCGTGACATATAATGGCGCACGGTTTCAATTATATAGCCCGTGGTTTATTTTAACCATAAACATTGTTTAATGTGTGTAGTTTAAAGTTCGGTTATAACGGTTCTAACCAATAGCACGGGGGCATATGCTACATACCGATGCGACCGGGAGCTAACAGGGGTGGCCCACGCTTAGCCTTTGGGCTAGCGCGTGGCCACATGAAGTCATATGACCATCCAAAAGGTGTGCACGCCCGGACAAAGGGGGCTAAGCCCGAATTAAACTATAATATAATTGCAAAGTGGGTTTTTCAACCACTTTTGTTAATTTTAATGTAATTAAGCCATTTTTTTTGTAATTGGGAGTTATTGGGTGGTTTTTGAGCCCAACTTCTTGGAGGAAGCTGGAGATGGACAACTACCTTCCCAACTATTTAACCAAGGCCTGTTTGAGGCCATGGGGACAACTTTTGAGAGCATTCAGAGCAGAGATGCTGAGGAGAAGCCAAGTCAAAGCTAGTTTGAGGCAGGGAAGCCATTGAGGAGGAGATGCTGTCAGACCGTTTCTGAGAGCTCCGGACGTCCGTTTCGCGTGTTGTTTTTTGTGCATGGTTCTAGAGATCTGGGCGAACATGACCAGATCAGTCTTGAAGCCATTCATCATTGTAATGATGTACTATTGAGCTTTCGAACAGAAATAAAGAAGCCTCCCCCACAAAGAAAAGGCCCGGAAACGTAGGCAAAGTTGTGCCGAACTCCGTTATCAACCTGCGTATTATGGTTTGTTGTCTTTCATTGCATTTCAGATCTCCATATATGTAAATGGCTGTATAATTCCTCTTCCTTCCTCATTCCTTCAGTAAGTTTCTCAATGGTTAATTAACGCATGCAAAATTAAAACTCAACCATAAGTCATTCGAAAAATCCTGACGGATCAAAAAGAGGAACTAACCTCATCAGTTCAGAGATCAAGAGGATCTCCAAGGGAAAATGTCCCAACCTCAATATCATTACTCGAGGTGGAGCAAAGAGAGGAGTTGATGCTAACACTCTACCTCAAATTTAGAAAGAAGCACCTAAGGGAGATATGCATGACCCCCTAAATCAATAAGCGTTCTTTAAAGATGCCATAGAAGTCATCCAGAACATTCCTAGTTGTGAAATGTAAGAGGATCCCCCTCAGACGGTTTTATATCCTAAAGTAGGAAAAGTACCTGCTTCACCCCCTGCACCTAGAAACCCTGTAGGCATACCAAGACAACTTGAGCAGCCTCAAAACACAGTTGACCTCTGGTTTCAATTGTTCTCTGACATTATGGGGAATGATCAACTGACACAGAAATTGTGAAACACGTTGTATCTAGTCTTAGGGAATGAAGAAACTTCATAAGCAAGGATTCGAACTAACCTTCATGAGAAGAGTACTTAGAGAGTCGAATGAAGAAAAGTAAGAACCGAAAAACAATTCAGACTGGTAGCACAGTTAGATGAGTTCAAAATCAAGGATGTCATGTTAGACCTAGGGTCAGATGTGAACATTCTATCCAAGAAGATCTGGTAAGCCTTGGGAAAGCCTAGACTGACATATTCCCCAATTCAATTAAGAATGGCAAACCAATACTACATCTTTCCCATTGGAAGACTGGAGAATGTGGAAATCAATGTAGCAGGAGTAAAATCAGTGGCTGACTTTGAAGTCATTGAGATCATGGGAGACAAAGAACCCTACCCTGTGTTACTTGGCATCGATTGGGCCTACGACAACTATGTAGTAATTGACTTAAAGAAAGACACCGTGACTTTTGAAGATGAGGGAATCAAGTTAGTTCAACCTTTGGACCCATATGTGTGACCCAGGTACACATAACCAATAAACAATAATATGGAAGGAGAATACCTAGAACAATTGTACACCGTAATAACTGGGATATGAAATGATTATATAAACCCAACTGCGGATGGATCAGTAAGCTGGCTAAGTATACAATCAGTAGACGAAGATTCAGAACTAGATTTTGATAGTTGGCAACAAGGTTTGTACGAAATATTCTCAAGAAGATGCGCAATTGTCAGAATGACCAGATGGATTGGGACAGAGGTTAGGAGACACCCAGTATATGACGACACCTCATATCTAGACAACATTTTGCAGTATATGGAAGAAACTGTGGGAGAAGATAAAAGAATCTCGGTACTAGATATAGCTTTTCAGAACACCCCTGCCAGATGGTGGGCCATGCATAAAGCTGCACTCAGAACTTGGGATGAGGTGAAGCAAGCTATCCAATACAAGTTTGAGCACAAAGAGCAGTTGGAATTAGAAACATAGACAAATATCCAAGTTGCACAACCGTTCAGCGGAGAATCAGACCCTAGAATACACATTCAACAATGCGTGACATAGTGGCAGGCTGCGGAGATACCCTCTCACCTCTGGATTCAGGTATTTCCCCAGTCTCTAGGCCCAATCCCGAAAGCTTGGTTCATACATGAGGAAACCAGAAGCTAGACCAACGATTGGAAAACACGGGCAACTCAATTTTGTAAAGACTTCTCCTTTACAAGTAAGTACCCTGAGCTTGAACTAGTCTTGCAAAAGATAAGAGAACTTATTTTTACAACCAAACATGATAAGAGATCAGACTTTGTAGTGTGTCCCAAGAATACCCAATAAATTCATACTAAACTCCACTTACCCTTGATCGAAAATCCCATAGAATGTTATCATATTAGCAAAGCTTCAGAAAGCCTAGACGAATTAGAATAACTAAGAAACCTATCCATCAAAGAGACCGAGGGGAACAAAGAAATCCAAAACACCATACCTAGCCAGACCGATAGCTCCTACAATCACCCATTAAAACTTTAGAGACTCAACATAGGGACCGAAGAGAAGCCCAAAATAGCTTTGGTGTGCGATTACTGAGACGAGCAAACCAGTCATGAAATAGAAAGTTTACTGCAGGAATACGAAGATTTGTTCCCAAAGACTTTTTCAGAATTGAAGGGGATCAAAGTAGTTATGGGAGAAATGAAGATAGAGTTAAAACTAGGATCCAATCCTGTAAGACATAGGACATATCATATGAACCCGAGAGTAAAAGAGAAAGTTAAGAAGGAAATTGATAAAATGCTAGAAGTCGTCTCATTTTTCTAGTAGAAGAAGCATAATGGGTTAGCCCGATATTCATTCAAATAAAGAAATACAGTGAGGATATTAGAGTCTGTGTGGACTATAGAAGCCTCAACTCTGCCTATGTGCATTACCCTTTCCCAACACCCTTCACCGATGAGGTCTTAGAACAGGTTGCAGGTAAGGAAGCATACTCATTTACAGACGGATTTTCAGGATACCATCAAGTTAGAATTGTTGAAGAGGACAAGGGGAAGACAACCTTCATTACCGAATGGGGATCTTTTGCATACAATGTGATGCCATTTGGTTTAAAGAACGCTCCTGCAGTTTTCTCCAGGATTGTGATAGAAACTTTTACAGAGTTCATTCACAAGTTCATAGAAGTCTATATGGATGATTGGACAATATACAACATGCTTAAGGAACATGTAGCACTGCTAAGGCTAATGTTCGACATATGCAGAGAGCTGCAAATCTCATTAAATATCATGAAGTGTATCTTCTGTGTGCCACACAAAAATCTATTGGGCCACATATTCTACCAAGAAGGACTATTGGTGGACCCAGCTAAAGTTGCGGTCATTATGAATATTTCTCCACCTACGAGTGCTAAACAATTGCGCTCCACACTCAGACACACAGGTTATTATCGCAGGTTCATCCGAAGATATGGCAACATTACTACACCTCTGGAAAACCTCCTGAAAAAGGCTGAAACGTTCTGATGGATTCCCGAGTGAGAAAAAGCATTCGAAACACTTAAGGAGAAACTCACCATAAGACCGATTCTGATATTCCCAAACTGGGAGAAGGAATTTCACATCCATGTGGATGCTTCAGGAATTGCCTTAAGAGATATCTTAGCGCAACATGGATATGGAGCTATGGATCACCCTATCTACTTTGCTATTCAAAAGCTATCACAAGAAGATCACAACTACACAATGACAAAACGAGAAGGATTAGCAATGATCTACGCTTTACAGAAATTTAGACATTATCTGTTAGGATATCCTTTCAAATTCTTTACTGATCATTCAACATTAAAATACCTAGTTAAAAAACCTTTATTGGAAGGAATAATTTGTATATGGCTGTTGTTATTTCATGAATTTTTCTTTGAAGTCACCATCAAGCCAGGATGATGCAACGTCGGACCTGACCATCCATCTAGACTAGAGTCAAGAGAAAGTGGCGGAGCAGTGGATGACCAGCTCCCAGATGCAGACTTGTTCAAGATTGACGCAATACCGGAATATCTAGAGGATATAGCAATCTTTCTCGGTACAGGAGCCTATCCTGAAACATATTCTGCAACCTATAAATGCCATATGGTTGTCAGAGCAGCAGATTATCAGCTGATTGCCGGGAAATTGTATAAAATAGGGCTAGACAACATCCTCAGACGATGTGTCCTAGATCACAAAAGGAAGGATATACTTTGGGAATGCCATAGCAGAATTGTAGGAGGAAACGTAGGAGGAAAGGCAACGACACCAAAATTTCTATAGGCAGGACTTTGGTGGGAAACAATTTTCAAGGATGCAAAAGCATATGCTAGATCATGTGATGTTTTTCAACAGGTGGAAACGCCATCACGTCAAGATGAATTACCACTACAACCAGTTAGAGCTATACAGGAATTTGAGAAATGGGAAGTTGACTTCATTGGCCCAATCAACCCCACAACCAAAAATTTGAAGGAAAGATACATAATTATCGCAACTGACTACCTTACTCACTGGGCCAAAGCAACAGTGGTACAGGACTGTTCGACGGATGCAACCTCTAGGTTCATTTTTGAGAATATCATTACTCACTTCGGATGTCCCAAGACCCTAACTAGCGATCAGGGAGCTGACTTCATTAGCAGCACTATAGTAAAACTTACCATAGAATTTTTTATTCAACATCACAAGAGTAGTCCATACCACCCACAGGCCAATGGAATAGTCGAAGCCTTCAACAAAATCCTGGAAAAGGGACTAACAAAAGTCTGTTGCGCAAACCGAGAGGACTAGGATGATAGAGTTCCATCGGTACTATGGGCCTACACGAAAACCACAAGGAAAATCCATAGATACACACTGTTCCAGTTGGTTTATGGAAAATAGGCAGTGGTTCCCGCAGATTTCATCACCCCAAGATTGTATATTGCACAAGCCACACGTACGACATACGAAGAATCAATGGCGCAAAGACTTGCGGAGCTACAAGAACTCGAAGAAACCATATTTTTGGCAGACTTCCATCAGTCACTTGAAAAGGAAAGATAGAAAGATTGGCATGACCGCCACATTAAAACCAAGGTATTTACACAAGGGGACGAGGTTTTACTCTACGATAGTCGATACCATATGCACCTTGGAAAGCTGTGTATGCACTGGTTGGGACCCTTCATCGTTGCGGAGATCTGACCATTAGGAGTAGTCTGAATCGCGCAACTCGATGGTGCACTATGACCAGGATGGGTGAATGGTGCTCGCCTGAAGCCCTACCTCTCTCGAAACTGAGAAGAAGGGTAGTCGCTCTAATCCGAAAGAGCTTGTACAATAGTTAGATTTGAGTTTCATTTTTCTTAATAAAAATTTTGTAAATTCCATTAATAATGTCCATGTGCGCAGTGTTGTGCCATAACACATAGTTAAATTGTGTTGTTTAAGGGTTGGTTGATACAGAGCTAATGACACAACAGTACAGAACCTGAAGTATGAAAATTCCACTAATGACAGTCATAAAAAATGATGGGGACAACCTTTGTCGTCGAAGGGGCCACGCACCCAAATCCAATCTAAGTTAAAGGCCATGCAAACCCTATCTAGTCACATCCTTTATTGACATTCTAGTACTCCGACTATCACCTGTTACGCCATAAAGCTGCATTATGCCAAGATGCCATCGAACTTCGCACCAGGACACCCACCCGTCAAACAAAAAGGTCTTAATTCGACCACGTCCCTATTCCACTCAGACGAGTAAATACCAAGATCGCCCAATCGAATTTCCCTTGATCAAACCATCCCATCGGACAACTCACACCCTGTTGCGTCTATACAGTCATGATAAGGAGCAGTGATTGCTAAAAATTTCCTGTTAAGCCTGACATAAAACTCTCAGAACCCAACCGAGAATGTCTTGTTTCTACAAATGAGCATAGTCATCTCCACACTCAGCAGTGTGAACCAGTTAGGACCATTACAAAAGTCGAAGACATATCCTAGCTCTTATCTTCCATAGAAGTGCGAATTCCAAGAGCCACGACAAGTCGAAGTGCCATGAAAAAAGAAGCAGTACCAGACAAGCTATGCGACCCCCGAGTCGAGATCATAGGTGACCTCAAAGGGAAGGTAGAGTACGTTAATATGCTCTACCTTGACCTCACAAACTCAATGTTGATCCCACATATGCATCCAAACATATTTTGGGAGTTATCCCCGTATGGAACCAGAGATATGCACTTTATAATGAAAAAGGAGTTCATCAATATGTTTAACTCCACCATCATGAACCTCAGAGACTTACTAGTCTTTGGCACCACAGGAGAAATTGCATGCTGCACGAAGTTCCTGATAAGAAAAGTGCACGACATAAGCCTATGGTTGGATAAGAAATATCCAATCCATGCACAAGATATCCAGTAGCTTACTGGACTATCCTCTGATGGAGAGGACATGTCAAAGGGATTTCAAAGCCTCGAAAAGCATGGGAAGAAGAAAGGCAAGCTTATCTTGTACGAGAAGTTTAACACCAAGCGAGGAGGATGCACAACAATCATTGAGACAATACTGCCCGAAATAGTCCAGACTGGATGATACGTCATAGACAGCAAGGTTATGAGGTCCTATTATACGGGAGAATGAACTTTAGATGTGCTATCTGTTGGCGAATTTTGCAATCAAGGAGTAGTGTTCAACTGGTGTAGTTTCCTGGTGGAGGAACTACTAGTCGCTTGTGAAGAGGCACAGGAAAAAGGAGGCACCTTTACCTATGGATACCTACTTGTGGCATTTACAATGCTCAAATGGAAGTCATCGGTGGGAAGAAAACTGACAATAATAGATAAAGGGCACCTAGAAAAGATGTTCGAGCCATGGCAGTCTAGATTAGACTCGGAGAACACAACACTCAACAACGCAACATTCCCAAAATGTTATAATTATATGATAGACGCAACACAACGACCACACATCCCACAAGAGATCATCCATAACAACACAAGGAATGTCGCCTTTAGCATGAACTGACACAATACATGTGTCTGGCTGAGACATGCCAGCCGAGAACATTTCCATACAGGACTGTTACCATTCTATTTGGATGAGGAAGCATTCAACAAGGAGGTCATGTCATGGCCTGGAGTTAAATGCGGCCCACGTAAATTAGGAATGCATTACATTTTTTCGGCCGAGCTAAGTAAGAAAAAATACAAGGACGAAGGAGAGGGACCGAGCTCAAGCCCCAAGAAGAAAATGATAGCCGCTCCGGCACAGATCGAATCCAAGGAGGAAGAATAAACACTACAGCTGGAGTGGAGGAAAAGGTCATCTCCCCGACAGTTTCCAACCAATGTCGTGCTATCAGGTGCGTAGGTCAACTAGATTTTGGGCACTATAATTACCACTGAACCGACGGGGAAAAGGCCCAGAATGGGGGTCCCATCGAACAAACCCTTGAACCCACAACCCCTCGCATTTGTCGCTCCCCAGACCCATGCCATGACCAAATCCACCACTATAATTGACATCCAAGATGACCCGGACCCTGAAACAATCCCTTCAATAATCATCGCTAAGCAACCTCCACCACCACTCCAACTACCAAATTTCCTCACCACCGCTCCACATCAGACCACAACCTTAGAGAAGATGCAGCCTGACCAAACAACCATAGAATCCCCCAAGCCCAGCTCAGAAATCCCCAACCCCAACCCCAAAGTCTCAGAGAAAAGTACGATGTTATATGTTCTGAATCCGAGCACACAAGAACGACAACTTGAGTCTTTCGCACAGGAAGAAGCTGCCAGAAGTAGAGAAGATCCAGAAGCCAACCATAACTAGCAAATCACCTCACCACCCAAGGGTGAGGATGCCCAAGAAATCATGATGCATGATGCAAAAGTACTGGAGGACATGAAGATACAAGATGTGCCCAATGAGCCAGACTCAACAATGGACGAGGATACGACAACCATGCGAGCGCAAATGGAGAAAGTCCTCCAGAACCCCCAACAATGTGTAGACTTGATGCAACTCTGCATAACCAGAACAAAGGTTATGACACTTCTACCCGAAGATCTAAGATTGAGGATTGCACCAGTGCCACCAACAAAAGAGGAAGTAGAAACCCGTTCGGACCACTCAACGACTAGCGGACTCCCTTTACAGATAAGAGCACCCACTGATGTAGCTTCGTTAGCCACTAATCTGGTACAGTGTCCAACATCATAGTTGTTCAGACTAATCATAGTCTCCAAAGACCAACTAGAGAAAAGGGTCTAGGACACCGAGAGCTTAGCCAAGATCGCTAGAAAACAATAGTTATATGCACAAACATGTAGAATGGAGGAAAAACGTGATCGAATCCTAGCCGAGTGCAAACTGGTAAAAGTACAGGAAAAACTTACAGAATCTTGGACGAAGATTCAGAGGGTTGCGCCCAACCTACCCGAAGCCAACGAGATAAGAGAACCAGAGAAATAGATCGAGCTGTTACAAGCGGCATGGACACATCTCACGACACGCACAGAGAAGATACAAGAAACGTTCCAACAAGTCTAGCAAGATGTAGAACAACAACCTCGACAGTTGCAAGAACAAATGTAGAAGATCATACTGCAATAAAATAATGCCCGAGTGGCACTACATAAGCAGACAAAAGAATGCACTAGAATCTTCAAGGATGTCAGCGATTGGATGGGCATCATCGCTCAACGGAATCAAGTCCTGGAGGAAGTGCGCACCAAGATTTATGTGCTCAATGAGGAAGTTGCGGTCACAATGGACCCCATAGAGAAACAACAAAAGTTTGATCAAATGTAGCAGTCTGACAACGAACTCAATTCACTCTACAAAGCACAGTCCATAGCCAAGAAAGAGTTGTGCGATTTTCGACCGGTAATTCAAAATGCCTATATGCAAATGCACCAGGTCAACGAAACAGTTGAATCTGAATGGAACTCATTGGTTGCAGCCAAGCCAAAGGATTATAGCAAAGAGACGACCCAACATTTCCTGGCAGAAGCATCACTCCTCGCTCGGAAATGGAAGGACAAAGTTGAAATCTTTCACGGAGTAAATCACAGAGCATTAGAGTTGGTTCCATAATTAGGCCCTTTGTTTGAAGAGGTGAAGGAAGAAAAGGAACAAACAAAAGAGCTCAAAGAAGAAGAAAAGATGGACAAGGGAAAACAATAGTTTCTCCTAGAGAATGTGAAAGAAACAAGTGCTTGACTCGAGGACGAGTCCAGGATTGTGGTCAGAGCTTGTTGTGCCCTTCGTTTTTGGGAAATAATTGCACAAGTTTTGATTAAGCATGAGTTTCAAAAACTTCATCAGAGGCTGAAAGAAAAGAATAATAGAAAGAAGTTGCAGGATCTCGCACAACAATAGCTAAGCAACAAACAGTTGCAACAGAACAAGAAAGTGAGCACGCTGAATAGAAAGACATAACCCAACTATATATAGGGATGAAGATAATTGTAAGAGGGTTGGAGTCGAGTTGGTATATCAGGTTGTTTTTACGGTTCAACCAATCTGTCGGTTGGTTGAGAGTCGAGTTGATGTATTGGGTTTCTATCATGTTTATCAGAGTCATCCAAGGTTTTGGGATTAGCTATTGAAATTCAATGTAAGAGACAACCCAGAGTTTGTACTGAATATCTCTATGTAGTTCTGAGTCTGTAATGAAGGAAATCTCTGGAAGCTAATATGAAGAACCAAAATTTCAAAATATGATGTGTCTTTGTATGTTACTTATGAATTACATTATTCCTTTATGGTTTATGAGTTCTGTCTAATGGTTCTATGGTTAATCGTTGTTCATAACATAAGTAGGTTCAATTCTTGCGGTTAGATATTCCAGATATGGTGTTGCCTCTTGCACAAGAATAGGGATGAGTTCCAAATGATCTATGGATCCTCCTTAGTATTTTCCCTATCCTTCCCTATCTATCTGTCTCAGCAGTGCTTCGGGTGAGACTTCTTCTCTTCGGAGGAGATGAAAATGCCAGCGCTCTAGACTACAAGGTACCTTTTGTTGGTAACCTGAGAAGGACCCTGGTCTGACCAAATTCATGCCAACACTAACCAAAGGATATATAATCCGAATTTCAAAGGGAAAATGAAGTAAAGAAGGTCGAAATTCAAGGGAGGATAAATTATTTTGATGATGCTTTCTAAGGTATGTTATTTACTTGTCATCTCACCATTTTAGCAATAATTGTTTTTCTAGAATGACTCATACCGTCAAATTGGGAGTTCGTTGAGGAAACATATCCAAGTAGCTTTGTAAACATTTCATCTTGTGGGTAATTGTATTTTTGGAGTTACACGCCGTGGAAAATAGGGTTTGTGGCTAGTCCCAAAACTAGTCTAAAACAGGTGTTTCGGGTAAAAATGTCATAACTTCTTCATAACAGATCCAAATTTAGTGAGACCAAATTTATTGGTTAGAGTACATTCTTTGTTATTCTATATACACTTTTCATATCCATACAATAAATATTCTGTACGGGGCATGCTCTACAATTTATCTCTCTAAAATAAGCCATAATTCAACAAGGTATGCCATTTTTGATATAATTCCTTTTCTGAGAGGTTCCAAGAAGTGAAACTTGGAGGAATTGTATAAAATACACTGAAGAACATTGTGTACTATTTTTATATCCTTATTCAGTACAGGTACACAGTTAATATTATTTCAAGTTAGGGTTTTTAACTAATCCAAAATTAGTCATGTGAGACTAAAGTAATGTTTGATGAAAATGCTAGTCTCTTGTTGTTAAAGTTAAGGAAGGTTTGAAGGTATGTGATCATATACACCAGGTATGTTACAGAGTTACAAATCATATTTGGATGATGAAATTGATGAGGGATTTTGGTTGACGTATGTTGGGTACATAGTTGAGATAAGTAGTTGATGAGTTGACACATACATAAGATGTATAGTTGATGATGTTGGTACATATAGATGAGTCATAGTTGATGAGTAGTTGATGCATGATTGGTACATACTTGGTACATAGTTGGAGGCTCTTGTTAATAGTATTGTTGACACATGGTTTATGAATGATGTAGCATACTTGTCTTGGTATATTATTAGAAGCAAATATTGACATTGGTGATGATTATGAGTTGTTGTGTTATGCTTGGTTGATGCACATATTGGTGATATTCTGCATATGGTTAAGATTTTTCTTGGTGATTGATCTTAGTGATTAGATATGATTTGGTGGATAATATTGATGAGACAAGTTGTTGTGATAGGTTGTTTGGACAAGTTATTATGACGAGGTTATTTGTACAGGTTTGGTGCATGGTTGATGCACTTGTTTATGGTACAAGTTGAGGTACATGTTGATGTATGGTATATTTTCGAACAAGTTATTGGTATGTTACAGGTTGTTTGTTATAGGTTTACAATAGTATATCTCACAGTGATAGTGTGACAGTGGTTCCATCATTCTACTTCTATGTCAGGGCGGTTGGATGGGGCAAGGATGATTCTGATTTTGAAGGGGGTTATAGCCTCCTTCTGGTTGTAGCTAGAGAATTGGGGAGTTGGAGCTTCCCTCAGGTTGTATCCTGAGAAACTAGGGGTTGGAGCCTTCAAAGAGAGTGGAATTCTCCCTTGTTCTGAAGGTACATGAATAGAAATTCTAAGGACATGGTCTAAAGACGGATCACC
>SNQJ01S0240082.1:0-13564 GCA_010110895.2 Picea sitchensis
TAAATGTAAGAGGACTTCTTAGAAGGTTCTACTTCTAGAAGATTCCTCCTCTAGAATGTTCTTAGGTGATGGTAGCACTATATAAAGGGGTTCAAGCAATGTAATGAGACATGAAGAGAAGTATTGTGTTTGGAGCGGTATCTCAATAGGAGGAAGCCCCCTTGAAGAGGCAAGTGAACAGGAGAGGATCCCTTCCATAATAGGATCCATTGTATGGTGTTGCCCTACCTCAAGGGTTTGATGGTAATAAAGAAGATTTTGCATATTGTTCTTCTATATCTGTTGTGGTGCTTTTGTATTCAGTATTTGGTTCTTAATACAGAACAATTTTCAGTCTCATTTCTCCTTATCTCCTCTTTCACATATCTTATTGTAAAACCCCCAATGAATCCTGGACCACCATGGAAGGGATCTTTTGAAAATAGGATGATATGAGGGGACACATTCTCAATCCATAATTTCTCACATTAGATCCAAAAATCTTTGACAATCTCCTAGATTTCTTTACCAAATATAAGGATTTATTGTCGCAACTTAAGGATTGTGGGGTTGATAAATCTAAGGAGGAGAAAAAAATGGTTCTCACAATTGTCTCTAAACTTGGTCCTGAATTCAAGGTTTGTATCCAAATTCCATTATGTTAGATTATCCTATGGATCCACCTGGAAGATGCTTTCTCTTGAGGAATTTATTGAATCTCTGACACAAGAGTAGACCAAACTCATCTACATGGGAAAAATCAAAGGACCAAAGGTGCATGCACTTACTGTGAAATATGACAATGGTCATCGAGATCAGAAATCTAAAGATAAAGACAAAAGGAAAGATCATGCAAATACGAATAAGGAATGGTACTCAAAACCCTTCAACGATGCCTCCAAATCCAAACATGGAAAGGGAAGAAAAGGGGAGAAATGCACAAACTTGCATAAAGGATTCAATCCAAAATCTGAATGTATGCAGAAACATATAGATCTAATTACTCAAATACTTCATAAAAACAACCTTGGAGTTCACATCCTCGAGGGTGCCAAGAAGAAGAAGTCAGAAGATCAAAACCCCAAGAAAGGCAATTCTAGCCATGCCTTGATTGACATCAACTCCTCTCCCAATGCTTGGATTGTAGATTCAGGAGAATCACACCACATGGCTTCCAAAAAAGAGGTCTATTAGTCATTGGATGCATGAAAAGTTCCTCCTATTCTGATGGGGGACAACTCTCTAGTCGAGGTCACCGGCAAAGGAATGATTGAACTCACCAACAGAAGCTTCAAGAATGTGTTTCACGTACCCAAACTTTACGTCAATATTCTCTTTGTGTATTAGATGAAAAATTATGGCACTCGAAATAAATTCATATTCACACCTGATGAAATGGAAATCTATGACATGCAAACCAATTCCAAGGTTGCTACCGATGAGGTAAATATCAATCTAGGCTTTATACATTTTCTGAATTTATTGAACCAATTCTTCTTTACTGCTTACCCATGTTGATGAAAGTAGTAGGATATGGAAAAAAAGTTCGAGCATTTAAATTTAAGATGCAACAAATTATAAAGAAAAGATTGGTTGATGGTCTACCAAACATCCATTTCTCCAAAGGAATCTGTGAGGGATGTGTTCTTGGAAAACACCCTTAAGAGAAATTCGACAAAGGAAAGACTTAGAGAGATTCATATCCTTTAGAAATGATCCATAGTGACCTCATGGGCCCTTTTCCGCATCCATAAATCAAAAAATCAAGGTACGTGCTAATTTTTGCTGATGATTTCTCACGCTTCACATGGATTTTCTTTCTCAGGAAAAAATCTTAGGTCTTTCAACACCTCAATGATTTCAAATCTCTAGTTGAGACACATTCAGGAAAGAAAATCAAAATACTCTGAATTGATAACGGGGGAGAGTATGTCAACCATGAGATCCAAAATATGTTTCATGAGGTAGGGATTCAGTTGTAGCACACAGCTCCCTATACTCTGCAACAAAATGGAGTTGCTGAGAAAAAAAAAAAAAGATCTCTAAAAGAGATGGCATCTTGCATTCTACATGCAAAGTCACTTCCACATATATTATAGGCTGAAGAAGTTAATTGTGCAACCTACATCCAAAATAGATCTCCCCACAAATATGTCAAGGATAAGACCCCCTATGGGGCTTGGAGCGGCCTCAAACCGGAAGTGACCCACTTTTATATTTTTGGTTCACGTGCATGGGCCCAAATTCCCTCTGAAAAGAGGAAGGAACTTGATCCACAAAGAACAGAGTGTATATTTGTTGGATACCGCGACAGTGTGAAGGGATAGAAAATTATTTATCTTTCCTCGGACCGGCTCATCATTGAGAGAAGTGTCCAATTCGAGGAAAGTGTCTCGCATGTACCTCAAAATCCGCATGCGAACATACACCTGTTTTCTTCCACCTGTCACATATGATGAGAATGCATAAGATTTATATGATCCAGATACAGATTCAGTATATTCAGATGCAGAGTTAGTTCATGCAAATGTAGATGTAGAGTCAGAGCAGAGGCACAAGTGGGCCCAGACTACTCTTCGAGATGCAGGAGATATTGTTGGGGATCTAGCTGATACTAGGAGGACTCGATATGATTTCAAGGAGCCTCCTCTTGCACTCACTTCCACTAAACCATTTCCACCCAGGCATCTTTTTGTGGTTCAGCCTTCAGATCCGCAGTCTTATGGCTAGGCTACTGGAAATCCCTTTTGGGAATCTTCCATGCAGGAGGAGTACAAATCCCTCCTTGAGAACCAGACATGGGATATGGTTCCCTTCCTTCTAGAAGGAAACTTGTTAGGTGCATATGGGTCTACAGGACCAATAGCGCAACAGATGGACATATTACCAAATACAAAGCCAGGCTAGTTTCCAAAGGCTTTCAATAGGTGCATGGGATTGACTATGATGATACCTTTGCTCCAGTAGCAAATATGGATTCCATACATTTGGCACTTTCCATTGTGGCAGCTAAGGGATGGGAAGTCCATCAGATGGATGTGAAGAATGCATTTCTTCACGACGATCTCTCTGAGGAGATCTATATGGAGCAACCCTGGGGATTTATGCAGGATTCATCTTTGGTCTGTCGATTGAAGAAGTCTCTTTATTGCCTCAAGAAGGATACGAGGGCATGGTATGACAATATGGACTCCTACCTGCTATCACAAAACTTTTTATGTTGTAAGTCAGACCTGAATGTTTACATTCTCAAGACGACTGACTCACTTCTACTCCTAGTTCTGTATGTTGATGATTTTCTAATCACTGGTTGCTTGACTTCAGTGATTTATGCAGTCAATAGGATTCTACATGACAGGTTCTTAATGAAGGACATGAGTTCACTAGACTTCTTCCTTGGACTCAAGATCAGTCAGGATGCATCAGGCATCAAACTATCTCAGGCCAAATATGCAGGTGATCTCCTTAAGAGATTTCACATGATAGACTGCAAGTTTGCTCCGACTCTTTTCCTATGAGGAGTCAAAATTGAGGATAGTGGGGACACTCCAGTGGTTGACAACACACTATATAGACAACTAGTGGGGATATTGTTGTATCTCACACACTCCAAACCAGACCTCTCCTATGCAGTTGGTGTAGTCTCCAGGTTCATGTAGGAGCTACATGAGCTACATTGGAAGGTTGCAAAGCATATCCTTCGATACGTAAAAGGAACAATCACCTTTTGGATTCACTATTCAACAGAATCTACATTGGACCTCATCGGGTTTACTGATTATAACTAGGTTGGTGATAACATTGATCACAAGTCCACATTTGGTTACTCACTCAGTCTTGGTTCTGGGCCTATCTGTTGGTAGAGCAAGAAGTAGGCTGCCATTTCTTTATCTTTAGTCAAGGAAGAGTAGAAATGGGTAGTTAACATAACCATTCAGGCTATGTGGCTACAACATTTTCTCATTGAGTTTTGAATTCAATTTCATCGTTCGATCTTCATCTGGTGTGACAACCAGAGCACTCTGAAGTTCTACAGAGATCCAGTTTAGAGGTAGCGGATGAAGCACATTGAGATCCACATGCACTACATTCACGACTTAGTACACGAGGGTATCATCGACCTGCAGTTATTTCCTTCAGTAGAACATACTACAGACATCTTCTGATGTAGGAGCATTGTAAATGAGCCAGCAAAGCTAGCACAAAATTGAAGACAGCTGGAAATGTACCAACGCACATTTTGAGGACATTTTGAATTTGAAAGATAAAGCATTAATGTAATATCTGGGAGGATGTATTTGCATTTATGTTTTTGGGAAATTGTAATACAAATCATGAGCATTTCTCTCATCTGTCAGATAAGGAGGCATTTATTGTAATAAATGTTTAGTAGATAGCTTTTAATTATGATAAGATAGCTTAGAGAAAAGAGTGGGAAAAACTCAAGAAGACCCTCTCATTTTGTAATTTTCTTTTAGTATTGTTTTTTTTGTAGAAGATTAGGAGAGCAAAGAAGAATAGAGAATTAGAAGTTGTATGAAGAATAGTTGTTTCTATTAATCCATGCACAGAAGAAATGGATTAATATAAGAATGCTTTGATCCAAATTTCATGGTTTGTCATGGTTACTGTACTTATCTTTTGAATGGTATGCTACAGTTTGCTTATGTTCTCTGTCATGCATGTGTTTCCAATGCTATGTGTGTATTCTCTTGATTTCATGTTGAATGTATGAAGTCTGTGAGAAGAGAAGTATAAGTTTCAATTGTTTCTCTTTCTGAGAAATCCTGCAAGGAGTGCATTGACGAATTTTTTGAGTTTTATCTCAGAAATTTTAGGAGGAATAACATTGACTTATACCAGCAGAAGTGCAAGAGTGACACAGAGTCGTGCAAGGAGTGCACGGGTTGCGAAGAGTGCTATATTTCTTCAATTCAATGGAGCGGTTGAAGAATCTCTGTCACAAGGGGTGCACAAATTCAGAATCATTGGACAACCGGAGATTATTACAAAGACGTGCAAGGTGTGCACGTAGGATTCTTCAGAATCCAAAAGCTTCCAGAAGGAACAAGCTCAGGAGGAAGAGTGTTATTGACCATTGGATCATGGTGGAGAATCAGTGGTCGTCCGATTCGATAAAAGTGCACAAGCTTTAACGTGGTGTACATCCATGAGGGAAAACCCACGAAGAACTGAACGAACGGTGGAGAGATTTCGAGGAGGAGCGTTGAATATCCGTGAGTCATTGGATCAAGTGAAGCTGCAAAGAGAATAAGGCAAAGATTCATCCAACATTCAAAGCTCAAGAGAGATAGGGACCATCGATCTAAATTAGATCTGGACCATTGATCCATTTCGTGATATTGGATATCATGAGTTGGGAGAGAAATATTTGGCCTTGGTTTTCAAAACCCCGAAGTGAGAATCATCGATTTGCAGGGAAGATCATGACTGTCAGATCTTGGCATATTGAGAATCATTGATCTGGGTCTGGCAGATTTTAGGGATCCGAAATCGAGAAAACAAAGGTGAATACTCCCCCAGAATCGTGAAAGGTGAAACGCCAACTTCATCTGATTCGTTGACTGGTGGAGGATCTGGACCATAGATATGGGTCATCAGAATTTAGGAGTCAGGGATTTGAAAGGTAAGGAGGAGTTGTTCGCTGATTTTCAAAATCGTGAATTCCAAAATTTGTTGAGAGTCATTGATCTGGGTCAGGCAGATTTCAGGGATCTGAAATCAGGAAAACGGAGGTGAATACTCCCCCAGAATCGTGAAAGGTGAAACACTGACTTGATCTAATTCATTGACTGGTGGAGGATCTAGACCATAGATATGGGTCATCATAATTCGGGAGTCGGGGATTTGAAAGGTAAGGAGGAGTTGTTCGTTGATTTTCAAAATCGCGAATTTTGAAATTTGTTGGGAGTTGGGACTCGGTTCCTAGGGGAAGGTCACGTTGTGTGCATAGAGTAGAGGGTCAGCGCTTGCTAAGCCCTTTTCAGGGTTCGTAGTTTGAAGGTAGGAGTGGCGGAGTAGTACCACACCCACATCCCCGATTTGTCATTTGCGAAGTGATGTCAAGTTAGCACATGGTTGTAGCCCATGGTCACGTGGGAGAGGAGCTCGCGCCTTCTGCTAGTTTGCGCAGGCAGATTTTCGCATAAGGACCTATGGTTTGACTATTTGGAGGTTCTAGCAGTGGACCAGAAGAGCCATTTTGGCTTAGTGATATAAGATATCCTTAGACCAAGAGGTCAGTAGGCCCGGTTGAGGTAGGGGTTCTGCACCAAGTGGTATCAGAGCCTACAATATTTGTTTTTGTAGGTGAGAGGAGACATAAGGCAAGTTGTGATTTAAAATTATGCGTGGAACAGATTTAAACCATGTTGCCCAAAAGATGTCAAGATATACCAATGCCCGATCCAGCTGTGGAAAGGGAAATGAGAGAACTCCGTGCTCGATTAGATGCTATGGAAAAAACACAAAGATGGGTAGTTGATGCTGGAGATGTTAGTGAAGATGAAAGTGAAAATGAGGCCAGAGATGGAGAAGAAGTTGCAGTCAAAGATGCTGCAGAATAATGTCTATTCAGAGTTGTTGCGAGAATAGGTGTAAGGGAAAAGATGGATATTCCGATGTATGAAGGAAACTTAGACGTTGAAAAGCTTCTATATTGGTTTAGATCTCTGGATAAGTACTTCGATTATGAAGATATCAAAGAGGATAAGAAATTCAAACATGTCATCACTAGACTTAAGGGGCATGCAACACTGTGGTGGGATGAACTACAGGTTGATAGGCATTGCAAAGGCAAGAAAAGAATCAAAAGATGGGATAGAATGGTTGCAAAGATGAAAGACAAGTTTATACCCAGGGACTACCAAATTAATATATTTCGAAGAATGCAAAATTTGAGACAGAAGGGAATGACAGTGAAGGAATACACTGAAGAGTTCTACAGGATAAACATTAGAGTAGGTCACTATGAGAGTGATGATGAGAAGGTCACCAAATATATGAATGGTGTGAGATATGACATTCAAGATGAGATGAGCATGGTAACAATCAGGAATGTAGAAAACGCTTATCATATTGCTCTGAATGCTGAAGAGAAATTGGCCCGAAAGCAAGGTCAAAGGGGCAGAGGTAGAAGTCAAAGCAGAGGTAAAGCAATTGCCTAGGACAAAGTACAGAAGCCTAAAGATGAAGAGAAGAAACCTCATACTCACCCAGAGAGGGGAGGAAGTTCACAAGGAAGGAAATACACTGATAGAAACACTTTTCCATGAGCAAGAGGAAGAGGAAGAAGTCGAGGAGGTGAAATAAAGTGTTTTGTCTGTGGAAAAATCAGACACAAATATTTTGAATGCCCAGATAGAAAAAGAGATGGAGGCGAAGCTCACATTTCAGAATCACAAGGGAGAAATGTTGAGGTGGAAGATGAAAAAGGCGGGAGATGCTTGATGATGAGGAAGAGTCTCTTAAAGCCAGAGAAAGAGATAGAAAATCCAGTCCAGAGGAACAGTTTATTTAGGACTACTTGCAAGACCAAGGATAGGGTATGCAAGGTAATAGTTGATAGTGGAAGTACAGATAATCTAGTATCCACATAGATGGTGGAGAAGCTGGAATTGGAAACAGTTTCACATCCGAACCCATATAAAGTTTTGTGGCTACAAAAAGGGAATCAGGTAATTGTCACTAAACAATGTTTAGTTGAGTTTAAGATAGGGGGATATAAGGATGAAATTTTATGTGATGTTATTCCCATGGATGTCTGTCATATTTTGTTGGGGAGGCCTTGGAAACATGACATAAATGTTATTCATGATGGGAGGAAGAACACTTACACCTTGGAGAAGAATGGTAGGACGCATATGTTGTTGCCAATTAAGGACAAGGAGGTAAAAGCAGAGGCGAGCAATACTATACTTCCCACGAGTCGGAAGGAACTTCTTGATGAAGTCAAGAAAGATGAAGGAATGCATTTTGTTGTGGTTAGGAAAAATAGAGTCATCTTGACCAGTACTTTGATGGATGACTTGCCTGAGGAAATTCAGGAACTGCTAGAGAATTTCATTGATATAGTGGTGGACGAATTACCTTGTTCGTTGCTACCCATCAGGAGCATAAGTCATCACATTGACCTTATACCTGGAGCAAGTTTACCAAACAAAGCAGCATATCGATTGACACCGCAGGAGAATGAAGAGGTCAAGAGGCAAGTTTGGGATTTGATGGATAAAGGGTCGGTTAGAGAGAGCTCGAGTCCATGTGTTGTACCTACAGTGTTAATCCTGAAGAAAGATGGTGGCTGGAGAATGTGTACCGACTCAAGGGCTATAAACAAAATAACCATCAGGTATAGATTTCCTTTACCAAGAATGGATGACTTGATGGATTGCTTGAGTGGAGCGAAGTTTTTTTCAAAAATTGATTTGAAAAGTAGATATCACCAGATTCAAATGAGGGAAGGTGATGAATGGAAGACAACATTCAAGACAAATGAAAGACTGTATGAATGGCTTGTCATGTCATTTGGCTTGACGAATGTGCCTAGTACTTTTATGATATTAATGAACGAAGTCTTGAAAGATTTCATTGGGAATTTTGTAATCATGTATCTTGATGATATATTGATCTTCAGTATGACTGAAGGGGAACATCTAAAGCATTTAACTGAAGTAATGAGGAGGTTACAGCAAAAGAAATTGTTGCTAAATCTGAAAAAATCATCTTTCATGAAGACAGAACTCATTTACTTAGGTTTCATGATCTCTATGAATGAGTTAAAGATGGATTCAGAGAAAGTAAGATCAATCAAAGATTGGCCATCGACAAGGAGTATCTTTGAAGTCAGAAGCTTCCATGGATTAGCTAGCTTTTACAGGAAATTCATCAAGAATTTCAGCGAGATATGTGCACCAATGATGGACACAGTCAAGAAAAGACACAAATATTTTCATTGGACAGAAGAAGCGAAGAAAAGTTTCAAGTTGCTGAAAGATAAGATAACTGAACAGCCAGTTCTGGTTTTGCCAGATTTCAACAAAACATTTCAAGTAAGATTTGATGCAAGCAGTTTCGCGATTGGAGTGGTCTTCAGTCAAGACAACAAGTTGATTGCATACTTCAGTGAGAAGTTGAACGAGAAAAAGATGAAATATTCCACGTATGATAAAGATTTTTATGCAGTCATACAGGCACTGAAGAAGTGGAGACACTACTTGGTTTCGAAAGAGTTTGTCTTGTATAGCGACAACCATGCTTTACAATTCATAACTCGATAGGAGAAGCTAAACCAGAAACATGCGAAATGGGTTGAATATATGCAGAATTTTACTTTTGTTATAAAGCACATTTCTGGAACTGCTAACAAGGTTGATGATGCATTGAGAAGGAAATGTTTGATTTTGCAAGAGTTTTGTGTGAAGACCTTAGGTTTTGATAGCCTTAAAAACATGTACAAAGATGATCCAGATTTTAAATATTCTTATGAAGCATGTGAGAATCCAGTTCGCAGAGGTAGAAGTCAATGGACTGAATACTTGGTTCAAGATGGACTTTTATTCAAGGGGAATCAGTTGTGTATACCGAAATGCTCTATGAGAGAAAACCTCTTGATGGAAAAACATAGTGGGGGATTGGTTGGACACTTCGGCCATGATAAGACCTTCATGCAACTGAATGGCTCATATTATTGGCTAGGAATGAGAATAGATGTCAAGAAATTCATGAACAAGTGCAGGATTTGTTAGCATGAAAAGGGGAAAAGACAGAATACATGATTGTATCAACCATTTCCAGTACCAGAGAAGTTGTGGGATGCGGTAAGAATGGATTTTGTGTTAGGACTGTCGAGGACACAGAGGGGTTGTGATTCCATATTCGTGGTAGTTGACAGGTTCTCTAAAATGGAACATTTCATTCAATGTCAAAAACCAGTGATGCAACTCACATCACAAACCTGTTTTTAAAAGAAGTTGTTAGACTTCACGACTTACCCAAGAGTATTGTTTCGGATCGAGATACCAAATTTGTTGGTCATTTATGGAGGACCCTATGGAAGAAGTTGGGAACAAATTTATCTTTTATCTCAGCATATCATCCTCAAATAGATGGACAGATTGAGTTAGTAAATAGGAGTTTGGGGGACTTATTGAGGAGTTTAGTAGTTGAACACCACAGCCAGTGGGATCAAGTTCTGCCACAGGAGGAGTTTTCATATAACGACTCACCCAATAGTAGTATGGGACAAAGCCCATTTCAGATAGTCTATGGAATGCATCCAAGAGGAGTCTTTGAGTTGAAAGACTTAGAGTAGAATGAATTATGGAGTGCTAGCATGGAATGTTTTGCAGTAGGAATGTAGGAGCTCCACAGTAAAATCAGAGAGTGGTTGCAGAACTCTAGCCAGGAATATAAGCGCAAAGCAAATCAACATAGAAGAGAGCTTCAATTTGAAGTAGTTGATTTGGTTCTAGTGCATCTCAAAAAGGAAAGATTCCCAAGGGGAATATATAATAAGATGAAGATGAAGAAAATTGGACCGTGTAAAATATTGAGAAAGTTTGAGGCAAATGCTTATGAAATAAAGTTGCCAAACAATGTGGACATCTCGCCCATATTCAGCGTAGCAGATCTGTATCCATACAGAACAGATGGAATAGAGAAATCATAGGATTAGAAGGAAGTTCAATGGGTCAAACAAATTTCTGTAGCTGAAAATCCGCGGATGGAAAAGATTATTGATCGGAGAGTTGGTAAAAAGACCCGGAGAAAAACATATTTTCAGTACTTGGTGAAATGGAAGGGACACCCGATTGAAGATGACAGTTGGGAAAGTGAAGAAAACATCCAGAAACATGGACAAATGGTGCAGAAGCTCATGGACAGGAGTCCATGAATTTTTTGGCCAAGGGAGTATAATGCAGGAGCATCGTAAGTGAGCCAGAAAATCCAGCGCAAAAGTGAAGACAACTGGAAATGCACCAGCGCACATTTTGAGGACGTTTTGAATTTGAAAGATAAAGCATTAATGTAATATCTGGGAAGATGTATTTGCATTTATGTTTTTGGGAAATTGTAATACAGATCATGAGAATTTCTCTCATCTGTTGGATAAGGAGGCATTTATTGTAATAAATGTTTAGTATATAGCTTTTAATTCTGATAAGATAGCTTAGAGAAAAGAGTGGGAAAGACTCAAGAAGGAGTGTGCATGCTGCAGAGAGTGATATATTTCTTCAATTCAATGGAGAGGTTGAAGAATCTCTATCACAAGGGGTTCACAGAGCCAGAATCGTTGGATAACTGGAGATTATTACGAAGATGTGCAAGGTGTGCACACAGGATTCTTCAGAATCCAAAAGCTTCCAGAAGGAACAAGCTCAAGAGGAAGAGCGTTATCGACCATTGGATCATGGTGGAGAATCAGTGGATGTCTGATTCGAGACAAGTGCACAAGATTTAACGTGGTGTACATCGAGGAGGGAATACCCACGAAGAACTGAACGAACAGTGGAGAGATTTCGAGGAGGAGCGTCGAATCTCCGTGAGCTCTTAGATCAAGTGAAGTTGTGAGGACAATAAGGTGGACATTCATCCAATGTTCAAAGCTCAAGAGAGATAGGGGTCGTCGATCTAAATTAGATCTGGACCATCGATCCATTTCGTGATGTCGGATATCGCGAGTTGGGAGAGCAAGATTTGGCCTTGGTTTTCAAAACCCCGAAGTGCTAATCATCGATTTGTAGGGAAGATCAGGACCTTCATATCTTGGCATATTGAGAGTCATTGATCTGGGTCAAGTAGATTTCAGGGATCCGAAATTGGGAAAACGGAGGTGAAGACTCCCCCAAAATCGTGAAAGGTGAAACGTTGACTTGATCTGAGTCGTTGACTAGTGGAGGATCTGGACCATAGATCTGGGTCATCAAAATTTGGGAGTTGGGGATTCAAAAGGTAAGGAGGATTTGTTCATTGATTTTCAAAATCGTAAATTCTGAAATTTGTTGATAGCTGGGACCCGGTTCCTAGGGGAAGGTCACGTTGCGTGCATAGAGTATAGGGACACCGCTGGCTAAGCCCTTTTCAGGGTTCAGAGTTTGAAGGTAGGGTTAGCAGAGTAGTACCACACCCACATCCCCGATTTGTGATTTGCGAAGTGACGTCAGGTTAGCACACGATTGCAGCCCATGGTCGTGTGGGAGAGGAGCTCACGCCTTGTGCTAGTTCGCGCAAGTGGAGTTTCGCATAAGGACCTGTGGTTTGACTATTTGGATGTTCTAGTAGTGCACCAGAAGAGCAATTTCGGCTCATTTATATAATATATCCTTAGACTGGTAGGTCAGCAGGCCCAGTTGAGGTAGGGGTTCTGCACCATCTTCACCAAGACCTTCACTAAGTAGAAGTTCCATTCTCTGTGCAGTCGTCTTGGAGTGAAGGATAAAATTTCCTAGAAATTTTCATTTCTTATTTTACATACATTGTACCTTGAGGGGGGGTGGGGGGGGTTCCAATGAGGTTTTTCCCTCTTTCCTCACTTTATTTCAGTGTATCTTTTGTATTTGGGTACCTAACATGGCCTTGTTGCTGGGACCCATTCTTTATTTTCACCATAGTGATGTTCAGGGGGTGTGTTAGAGTTACTTCGCACACACCTAGGATTTATTTTTCCTAAGTTTTTTCCTTGTTTATTAGTCATTATTCAGTCTCCTATATTTTAGGAAGAATATTCCTCTAGGGATAATATTCTCTTCAATTTTCACTTCAGTTTGATCTTTTGAGTGGAGTCTGGATGCTACATTGGGATTACCACCATGCAACATTGGGATCATCACCAACTAATGCACATTGTCCTTGGGATCATCACCAGACTAGTGTATTACCCATGATTCCCTAATATCCTCCTCACTTCACTCTGTTTCAGTCAGTTAACTGAAGACTGATAGACTAGTTAACTCAGCTAGGTGGCAGTTCACTCCTGTAACTACCCGAGAGACTAGACTAGGTGGAAATTTACCCCTGTAATTGTTGGTGTGTGTGCAGATCACTCTAGACCACCACTATGGAGCATTGGCTTCTCCTCCAGTGCACATTGGTTGAGTTATACATAGTATATAATGTGTAAATTATCATTCATTCATTTGGTTAATGATAATTCTTCCATTCTTTCTCTCCTTCTTCTCTTTTCTTCTATTTTCTCTGCAATTGTGTATGTCAATTCCTAGCTAGATCTATTATGTGTAGGTTCAACAAATTTATACAAACAAAGTTTGAAGGTTTAATAATCTTTGGCATATCTCTCACAACTCCCTTCTTACTAATCTTTTTCAAATTGTCAAAACATATATGTCCCGTTCTTTTGTGCCATAGCCAAATTTCGTCTATTTGGATCATGCAACATTTTTATTCTTCTTCAATGTTTAATATAAAAACATTTCTTGGTGTCCTTGGTGAAACAACCATTATTTTTCCTAAGTCCTCTTTTCTAATTTCACATTTTTTAGAGTCAAATATGATTATGTGTCCTTGATCACATGTTTGGCTCACACTGAGGAGATTAGGCTTCAAATTT
>SNQJ01S0240084.1:2381-13595 GCA_010110895.2 Picea sitchensis
AATATATTATTAAAACAATAATATATTAATAAATACATTATTAAAGTATTAATACCTTAATAAATATATTATTAAAGTATTAATACTTTAATAAATACATTATTAAAATATTAATACATTAGTACATTTATTGAAAACCACTTTGGTTGGTTATGGTTGACTATAAACATGGTTTCTTATGGTAATGATTATGAATGGAATTAATACATTAATGTGTACTATAACGTATTCATTTAATTAATTAATTAATATATTTTTAATAAATACATCACTAAAGTATTAATACACTAATAAAATAATACATTAATAATAGTAGTAATAAATAAATAAAGTAGTCTCAGATTGGGTGCCACGTAGCGATGGGAGGTCATGCAGTGCTCCTAGGACTCTAGCCATAAATATGGTCAGTCTTCACCATTCACCTCAGTCTTGAATGGAGGGCGACCATTATTATCCACAGAGAAAGGGAGGACAACTCCCTCGAGTTTGGTTAATGGCGGTTCTAAGGATTAATTGTAGGAGACGAGTGCGTACAGCGGTCATGTCTACCCCAGGGTTATTTCTCCCGCTTGGCTTGGGTTGGAATTATTTCTCCTTCGAGATTTCCCACCCTACCTGCTCTAAGAATGGGACTATTGTGTAGTGGGTTCTCCTTGCAGTAATTTGGAGAATTTTTAGCCCTCTTGACTTAGCCATGCTGAGAGAGAGGGGCAGGCCGAGGCACGGACCAGCCTGGTATAGCTATGCCACCCGACAAAGATGATTGCAGCAAATGGAAAGGGCCCTGTCCATTTCCAGGACTCAGTGCTCGAAGAATCCAAGGACTCCACTAATGGCCTATGTTGAGGAGGAAATTCTAGAGGAACCCATCCAGGTTCCACAGGAATACCACCTCTTCACGGTATCAGACAACTTACAGTTTCCCAGCATAAATACAGCTAGTACAAGCTCCCAAGTTGCCATGGAAGGCACCACCTGCATAGTCGAGGAGGAATTATTCCACAATGTTCCAAGTGTTTCAATCCAGGACAACATCAGCAAAGTTGAAGAAGAGACATAGGCAATCAAGGAAGGAGCCATCATCACCGTGCAGGAGAACCACCCAGTCTTGGCACCTCCACCGCTAACTGCAATTCCTTAGTCCAACCCAGCTCTGCCATCTCTCTTCATCCCGGAGTAGCCAGAGCTCATCTTTGACCTCGGGAGCCACATGGTGGACCAGCTCCATTGGGACACCCTCATAAGCCAGCGGATCGACATGCTCTTTGACGCATTCTCGAATTCATCGGAAAAAATAGTGTTTCTCTACCTGTGCAAAGCCCTTTGTGCTCCAACCCGGTGACGACCCTCTCACTGGAGCTCTGGACGACACACTCCCAGGTGCCAATGATTAGTTTATGGTTCTATGTTACTGGTACTTTGCACAATTCTTGCCCAATTCTTTGTACTGGTAAGTTGCATAATTCATGTCTTGTTTTCTTTTTCCATTAGTTGCTAGTTTGCTTTCTATTCCTAGGATAGAACTGTAACGACAAACATCTGCCACCTGCTCTGGTTTCCAATTAGCAGGGTAGATAGCGGATGGTTTTTTTGAATAAAAGTATAACAGTTGGCCACCTGTTCTCATTTCCTCTAATTTGGCAAAACACGTGGCAAACTGATGACATGTGGCTATTTTGCATTATAACAGCAAAGTAATAGGAATTACCCCCTTTTTTATTTACAAAATAAATAACTAAATAAAGTATTAATACATTATTACATTAATGTAATGTATAAATTAAAGTATTAATTTACAATAATGTATAATGTAATGTATTAATTAATTGATATATTAATAATGTAATGTATTGATTAATTTATACATTTATACAATATTAATTAATACAATGTAAAGTATTAATACAATAATAAATTAATACATTAATAACAAGTTATTACAATAATAATAAAAGAGATACATTTACATATGTATTATATGCATTAATAAATACATTATTAAAGTATTAATATAGTAAAACATTAATAAAGTATTAATACAGTGATAAAGTAAAGCATTTATAAAGTAATAATGCATCGACCTTAATGACTTTATTGATACATTATTAATGTATTAATACATTAATAGTACATTGTTATATTAATTTAATGAAAAAATTAAACTCTTAATACTTTAATGTATAATGTAAAATATTAAATTATTAATACATTAATAATACAATATTAAAGTAATAATACATTAAGAAATACATTATTAAAGTACTAATAATTATATAGATACATTATTAAAGTACTAATAATACATTACTAAAGTATTAATACTTTAATACAATAATTGATGATGACCATGATTGATTATGGTTGACTGAGGTTTATGATGGTTGACCATGTCCAAGGCTGGAATTATGTTTTGTTTGTCACATGGCATCGTAAGGTTATGGTCGCCAAAATATGACGAACGATTTTTCTTTGTTACATTATGGCGTTGCAATAGGTTTGTCACAATTCAGAAGTGGGTTTTGTTCGTCACATTGCTACGTTGGGAAATGTCCATCTCATTGCAATGTTGATCTATGTTTGTCACATTACCACATTGACTTGAATACATCACATTGTGACAATGGGTTTTGTGTGTCCCATTATGACGTTTGAAATTGTCTTTCACAATGTGACGACAAGATATGTGTGTCACATTGCGAATATGTTCATCACATTGCGACGTTAGAAAATGTTTGACACATTGTGATGTTGAGACCATGTTGATTATGGATAACCATGTTGATTATGGTTAACCATGGTTTACTGTCACATTGCAATGTTGATAATGTTTTCTTCATTAGATTGTGACATCAAGTTTTTTTTGTCACATCACATCATAAGACACTATCACATTGCAATGTTGATAAAAAATTCTTCGTTAAATTGTGACATCATGTTCTGTTCGTAACATGACATCGTAAGGTTCTGGTCATCACATTGCAATGTAGGGTTTTTTTTTAACACATTATGGCATTGGAATAGTTTTGTCACATTTTGACAATGAGTTATATTTGTGACATTGTGACGTCGGGGAATGGTCGTCTCATTGCAATGTTGGGCGATATTTTTCACATTGCGGCATAAGGTGATCTAGATTTTATGAGAAGAAATAAATGAATACAGATTATTAAAATATGCTTAACACAAAATAACAAAGATACAATAAAACTGGTTTTCTATTCGATAAGAAAATAAGTTGAAACTATAAAATGCATCGGAAAACAAGCTTGCTAGAATGGTGGCGGCTTATCTCTAAGAAGAGATGTGACGACTATGCTCATTCGCAAGAATATGGTTACAATGAGGCTCTCCAGGAATTTCAAAAACCCTAGACATCCAAAAACCTAACCCTAGGAGTTGAAGTGCCAAAAGTCATGTGGGCCCCGTTTGGGTAAGTTAGTACATCAACTTCCCGGGGTCATAACTTTTGCATACGATCTTTGTTTTAGGCGCATGATAGCCCGTTGGAAAGCTCTAACCAAGAAGAAAAAATTTCAAGTGGCCCAGGCCAATGCCTTTGGTAGTCACTTGGGCCCCAAATCCCCAAAAAACGTCGTTAGGGCCTCAAAACGGCCTCAGAAGTTTGGAACCCGAAAAACTATCAAAAAACTACCAAGGTGGAAAATTGTTTTTCGAGCGAGTGGAATAGGTGGGTGGCCACTGATATCCACCTGGATCAATCCTCCCTCCTTAGGAAGCAATGGTCTCCATTGCGTTGAGTTCCCCCATAAGATGAGGAAATTTCTATTGAACTTGGCCCCGGGTAAGCCACTTGCCTTGGTGCAGGAGCTGCCCTGCTTTGACGACTCAATAAAGTTGGATCATTTGTTATCGATTGCCCTTGTTCTGTGTGTCCACAATTTGATCACTGGATGCCTGACGCATGCAGTCAGGGTTGAGCTATGTTGGTGTCAACTTCTCTGCTATCTCTGAGGTGTCCAATAATGGTGGGAAATATGGTCAAAGGAGAGCCATGTTGAAGACTGGATGTAGACCAAGGAAGGGGGGAATGTTGAGCTCAAAAGCATTGTCACCCACAACCTTGGTGATGGTGTATGACCCATAATGGAGTGGGTGAAGCTTCCGATGGGGCCCTATAAGGAATTCCTTCTGCAAATGCAACCAAACTTTGTCGCCCACCTAAAACTTATGTGGCACCCAATGTCGATCATTAAGTTGCTTGTACTTGGCATTAGACTTCTGTAGAATATCCTAAACCTATTGGCAGATGTGCTGAATCTACTCAATGAACTAGGTGGATTTGTCAACTTCTGGTGGAGCAGGGGAATATTTGGTTGAGGTGGTCGCTAGGGGTAGTGCAACATCCATGGGGCCCAATGGTTGGAATCCCAACCCCACCTAAAAGAGGTTGTGGCTAGTTGAGTTATGCAGGGCTTGTTTCTAGCTATGTTGGACATAGGGAATATTCTCATCCCATGTGTGGGGGTGTTTTGAATTTTACATGCATAGGATATGTACGACCATTCAATTGACAACCTCAATTTGACCATTTGTCTAGGGGTGGAAGGAAGTGGCTTTAGTGAGCTTGGTATCCAACAGTGACCAGAGGCTTGACCAAAATGAGCTGAGGAACCGACTGACATGGTCTGAGATAATGGTTTTTAGGATCCCAAAATGTACCCATACTCGTTCAAAGAAGAGCTTGGTAGTGGCTTATTCTGTGATGTTCTTCTTGCAGGCGGCTAGAATCACCATCTTGGAAAAGCGATCAACAACCAAAAAAACACAGGCATTTCCCCTCTTTGTGGACAAGAGGCCCGACATGTAGTCGATTGAGATGGATTCCCATGGCTTGTTAGGAGTAGGTAGAGGGGTGTACAAGCCCTATTTATTAGTGGTCGTTTTGGCAATAACGCCGGCAGTGCAGGACCTGGTATACTTGTCGACATCGTCTCAAAGTTTCGGCCAGTAGAAATTTTTCCGCAGCAATGCCACTGTATTTTTAATGCCAAAGTGTCATGCCACTCGATTGTAGTGATCTTCCAAAATCATCTTTACGCGCTCACTTGATGGAACACAAATATGGCCCATATAGGACAACATCCCATCTTGAAGATGGAAATTAGCGACCACTGAGTTGATGCCCAACATTTGGTAGGTGGTGGAGAAGTCAGGGTCTGTCTCGTAGAGTTGGGGCCATCTTTAGGTATCATGGCTGCAAGATTCTAGCACTGTGGTGAGTTTCGCAACTAGAGGTCGGCTAAGGAAGTCAGCAACTCAATTGGTACTTCTTGTTTTATACTTTATGTTGAGGTGGAATTGTTGTAAGTATTTTGACTAGTTTTGATGGCGGTCATTCTGCAATTTTCCTTGGATCTGCATGAACTGTAGTGGCTTGTGATCAGTTTGGATGATTGTCTCCTTCCCAATAATGTAATGCCTCCACTGGAAGTAGGCTTGCACAATGGAGTACAATTTTTTGTCACCAGTAGGGTACTTATGGATAGCATTTGATAGTGTCTCACTATTATATTCCACAGGGTGGCCTTGTTGAGTGAGAAAGGCACCCACAACATAGTCTGAAGCATTCGTCTCGAATATCAAAGGGATGTTGCAGGTCCGGTAATGAAAGTAAGGGGGATGAGCACAAATGCTTCTTCAAGTAATCGAAGGCTTGTTTTTGGGACAAGCCCCACACAAATTTTTCCTTACCACCACCCCTGGTTACTTGGTTGAGGTCCCATGCGATATGAGAGAATCCCAGCATGAACCTTCAATACAAATTAGTGAGGCAAAAGAAGATATGAAGTTCAGTGAGTGTGGTTGGGGATGGACAGTCACAGATGACCTATATCTTGGCTAGATACACATGCACACCATGTTGATCAACGATGTAGCCTAAGTAACGGACCCTGTCCATGCCAAAGGATCATTTTTTCAGGTTTTCATATAGTTTGTGTTGTTGCAGGGTGTGCAGAACCTGTTGAATATGTTGCAAGTGTTTCGACCAATTCTTTTTTTAGATGAGGATGTCATCCAGATACACAACTACAAAAGTATTGGTGAAAGGTCGTAGGATATCGTTCATCATCCTCCTAAAAGTTGTTGGAGAATTTGTCAAACCAAAGGGCATGACCAGCCATTCAAAAAGACCTTCTTTTGACTTGAAGGAAGTATTCCATACATTTTTTTGTTCTAATGGGACCTAGTGGTATTGAGACTTCAGATCAATCTTACTGAAGTATTTGTCCCCTGTGAGCTGATCAAGGAGGTCATCGATTCGGGGAATCGAGTACCGGTTTCAGAATGTGATTTTATTCAGGGCTCGGTAATCAATGCAGAGTTTCCATCTCCCATCTTTCTTCTGCACCAGCATGATTAGTCTCGAACAAGGCAATGAGCTGGGACAGATGTACCCCTTGTGGAGCAGTTCTTGGATCTTCCTCTTGATCTCCTCATTTTCTAATAGAGAGCGGTGATATATTGGCCCATTGGGTATCGGTGCGCCTAGGGTCATATCGATGGGATGATTGACCTGGCAGTGGAGAGGTACTCTGGTAGGAGAGGAGAATATATCTAAGTATTCTTCCAAGACCTTATCCACTTGTTTATGTTGTGTGGAGATATTGGTCATGGAGGCCCTAGATGTGGTTGTGATCTTTCCCTCACTCTAAGAGAGAATCACGAAGAAGACAAATTTCTCGGTCTGAGAGATAACCTTCCTGCATTGCTTGGTAGAGATCAAGGATATAGCACTAGGAGGGAATTCCTCGGGTATCCTGTACAATTTCCTGTTCAAAGTAATAATAACACTACGAAGCCTAGACTCATATACAGCATGAAATTTCCATAAATAAGGTTGGCCCAAAAGAAGATTGCAAACTTCGAGAGGAGAAACATCACACAATACCTCATCTTTGAAGGGCTTGATGTCGTACGACAGTCGAAACTGTTGGTTGATGCGAAGATCACTTCCTTGGTGGAGCCATCCAATGGTGTAGGGTTGTGGGTGCGGCGTTGTCGGCAGGGCCAACCGATTGATGACCTCTTTTGATATGAGGTTCTTCTGGCTACTTCTATCAACGATGAAGTGCAACAAGGTGTCTTTTACCCACATCTGTGAATGGAAGAGGTGCTCTCCTTCTTCAAGCTCGTCTGGTTCACCATGCTGGAGCTTGGTGGTAGAAAAGGTGGCATTGGGTTTCACGTCAATGATTTGTCTTCCCCTTTCTGTTTCTGACTCAGAGTCAGAACTCGCAACTGATTCAGAGCTTTTTAGTTTGACCACCAGCAACTTCTTTGAGTGGCAGTCATTAGTGTTATGCCAAGGTCTCTTATGGAAGTCACACCACTTCCTAGTATCTTTCTTTGTCTTTCTGGTGTCCTTCTTTGCTTGCGGCTTGGACTAGTTGTCCTAATACTGTCCATATTTTCTCTTTCCTTTGTTCTGTGGGTTGGGGCCGCCTTTTCCTAACTTTTGTTATGTGGGGTTCCCAGGCCCAAATTGTCGCATCTTTTGTCTTAGTTTCTGCTCAAATTTGATGTCATATCGGTAGGTCGCGCCCAAGGATGATATGTCCATAAATTCCATTTCGATCTATATGTATCTATGAAGAGCACTGTGATACTTGATCACCAGATGTCTCTTTGAATATTTGATACCTAGCTTGGTGCACAAGGTATGGAAGATATTTGTGAACTCTAGCATTGTCTGGTCTCTTTCTTGTTGCAGTGTGGTCCATTTGTTATACAAGTCGTCATAACTTCTAAAAAGGTAGTATTTTTCCTTAATAGCATCCCTGAAGGATTCCCAGGTGGTTGTGACTGTAAATAATGAGGTTTACTCTGTTTCCTTTTGCTCACAAAAAGTTTCCCAGCAATCTTTGACACGGGGAATGGATTTGAGGAGCGCAAAAGTAATATTTTCTCTATTCGAAAAGTTATGGATAGAAAAATAACCTTCTAGTAGATTCAACCACTTCTCTGCAACATATGCGTCTATCTAACCTTAAAATATAGTAATATCGAAGTTGATTTGTACCTTGAAGGGGGTGACACCTCCGCTCGAGGAAGATGTGTCATATGTTGGTAGTTGCCGAAGGATTTGCGCGAAACTATCCATCATCTCGTTCATTTGTTGTGTGGGGGCTTCCTCAAGCAACATTTTGAAAGGATCTCTTGTCCCGTCATATTTATTTTCTCTTACCATGAGAGGTCACTTGGGCGTGCAAGAGATTTTCTCCTCATGAGAAACAAGCTCGAGACCCAATTCTTTGTACCTTGACCTCGTTGGGGACATGCATTAAGACAACAAGGAGAAAATCGCTCTGATACCATTGATCTGTATTTTATGAGAAGAACGAAATGAATACATATTACTAAAATATGCTTAACAAAAAATAACAGAGATACAGTAAAACTGGTTTTCTATTCGATAAGGAAATAAGCTAAAACTGTAAAATGCAGCGGAAAACAAGCTTGTTGGAATGGTGGCGGCTTATCTCTGAGAAGAGATGTGACGACTGCTCTCATTCGTAAGAAAATGGTTACAATGAGGCTCTCCAAGCCTTTTACAATAAACAAGAATGTCAAAAACCCTAGACATCCACAAACCTAACCCTAGGAGATGAAGCACCAAAAGTCATGTGGGCCTCGTTTAGGTAATTTAGTACATCAACTTCCCGGGGTCATATCTTTTGCATACGATATCTTCTTTAGGCACACGATATCCCATTGGAAAGGTATAACCGAGAAGAAAAAATTTCGACTAGCCCAAGTAAGTGCCTTCAACAGTCACTTGGGCCCCAACTCTTTAAAAAATGTTGTTTAGGGCCTCAAAACGACCCCGAAAGTTTGGAACCCGAAAAACTACCAAAAAATTGCCAATGTGGAAAGTTGTTTTCCGAGATAGTGGAATAGGTGGGTGGCCACCGATATCCACCTGGATCATAAGTTTTTGTACAAAACATCACAACAATGGGTTATGTTTTTCATATTGCGACATTTGGAAATGTTTCTAACATTATGATGTTAGGCTATTTATGTCACATTGCGACGAGGAGGCTATGTTGATCACATTGGTTTGATGAGGTTATATTATTCACAGAGCGACAATACAAAAGGTTCATGATATTGCAACAATGGGGCTATTTTGTTAAATTGTGATGATAGGGCAAGGTTTGTCGCATTGTGACGTTTGCACATGTTCGTCACATTGCGACCTTAGGAAATGGTTGACACATTGTGATGTCAATACCATGTTGATTATGGCTAACCATGGTTTACTGTCTCATTGCAATGTTGATAATGTTTTCTTCATTAGATTGTGACATCAAGTTTTTCTCACCACATCACGTCATAAGGTTATGGTCATCACATTACAACGTAGGGTTTTTGTTTATCACATTATAGCATTGGAATAGGTTTGTCACATTTTGATAGTGGGTTATGTTTGTGACATTGCGACGTGAGGGAATGGTTGTCTCATTGCAATGTTGGGTTATGTTTTCCACATTGTGACATTATGTTGTGTATGTCACACTACGACAATGGATTATGTTTGTCATATTGCAACATTTGGAAATGTTTCTCGCATTATGACATTAGGATATTTGTGTCACATTGTGAAGAGGAGGCATATGTTTGTCATATTGCAACATTTGGAAATGTTTATCACATTATGATGTTAGGATATTTGTGTCACATCACAATGTGGAATTTGGAAATGTTTCTCATATTATGATGTTAGGATATCTGTGCCACATTTTGACAATATTTTTTATTTGTCACATTGCGACATCGAGGAATGGCCTTCTCATTGCAATATTGGATGATGTTTGTCACATTGCGTCAAAGGATTATTTTTGTCACATTGTGACGATGCAGAAATGTTCATCGCATTGGAATGATGAGGTTGTATTTGTCACATCACAACAATAAAAAATGTTCATGACATTGCGAAGATGGGGATACTTTGTGAAATTGTGACAATAGGGAAATGTTCGTCACATTGCGGACGTCACATTTTGAGGTCTGCATGTGTTCGTCACATTGTGATATTAGGAAATGTTTGACACATTACAACATCGATACCATGTTGATTATGGTTAACCATGTTGGACAATTTTTATTGTGGTTAGTCATGGTTTATTGTCGCATTGCAATGTTGATAAGGTTTTCTTCGCTATATTGTGACATCAAGTCTTGTTCATCACATCACATCACATCACATCATAAGGTTATGGTCATCACATTGCAACATAACATTTTTGCTTATCACACTATGGCATTGGAATAGGTTTATCACATTTTGTTAGTGGGTTATGTTTGTGACATTGCAACATCAAGGAATAGTCATCTCAATGCAATGTTGGGCTATGTTTATCACATTGCAACATTAGGTTGTGTATGTCACATTGGGACAATGGGTTATGTTTTTCATATTACGAAATTTATAAATGTTTCTCACATTATGTCATTAGGATATTTTTGTCACATTGCGATGAAGAGGCATATGTTTTCCATATTGCGACATTTTGAAATGGTTCTCACATTATGACGTTAGGATATTTTTGTCACACCACATTGTGACAATAATATAATTTCGTCACTTTGTAATGACAAATATATGTTTGTCACATTCTAGAAATAGGTCTAGGTTCATAACATTGCGATGTTACTATGTTTGTCAAAATGTGATGATGACGACGAAGCTATGATGGGGCTATGTTCATCACATTGTGACAATAGGGATATGATGGTCACATTGCAACATTATTATGTTCCTCATATTGCAACTTTCAACTTTTATTTTCATATTACAACATTGGGTTATGTTTGTCACATGACAAGGTTGGTTCATGTTCCACACATTATAGAAATAAAGTTTTCTCCATGTTTTTTAAGAAAATATAACAAAGTGTTTTCTTTGTCACAAAGATAGGAACTTTGAACAAATGTGATATATTACAGACAAAGAAACTTAGAATCATACTTGTTCTAAGGACATTGATAAACCATCATCTTTAACTTTACAGATGATGATTTTTGCTTGTTATAAAGAAATTGATAGAAAATTATCTTGAACTTTGTAGATGATGAATTATAAATGTTCTAAAGACATTGATAGAAAATCTACTTGATTTATATTGTTTTTTAGGACATTGATGGTAAATCATTTAATAATTTATACTTGTTATAAAGGCATTGAAAAAA
>SNQJ01S0240085.1:11465-22234 GCA_010110895.2 Picea sitchensis
CCTCAGCGACCTGTAGATGTGCCTACTGTCAGAAAATGGCCTCCACATCCTCCAAAAAGGACCCCTGCAACCTATCATTATCCTTACCATCCTTAGCGTCCTACTTTGCTTCTTCGGATCACCTGTAGAAAGGGCATCGACCCCTCCTTAAGCCCATGGGTCAAGGAACCATTCAACACTCATTGGGTCCCATATTTATTGCTCGGGGGAAATCGGGCCCCTTTTTAAAATTTGAAATAAACCTACGGGCACCTTTTTAAATCAGGTTTCGGCATTCCATACGCTATCCCTTATAAGTTTGTCTCCTGGTCAACGTGACCATCACACAGTGACCACAACCTTACCCCATCGGGGCTACAGGGTTTGTGATGCCTCAATGCATACACCCGCGTGATTCCCGATCGTCTAAATCCTGATGCTCCTTAACGCTGACAGCTGTTCTCCACTACGTCATTGTCCTCCTTCTCTGTTGTGCTGACAGATGTTCCCCACTAATCGAGTTTTCACTGATCATGATTTCACAATGCACAAATCCCTTGTCACCGAGATCTCCCATTTCCCGATGGACAAAGTGTCAACGACGCCCGATCCTTTGCCACGCCTCCTTCCAGATCGACGGCTCTTGATCTTTCTGGGGTTTTGAGACCTGCAAGTCCCGATGCCTGGTGTCTTGGATCTCCGATACGCACGATCGCGTGACACATGTGATTAATTCTTGGGATTTCGAGACTTTCGATGTCTCAACTTTCTTATCCTCAGGAAATCCAATTTCCCGATGGTCGATATCCTGACTCTTGCCGATCCATGACTTCCTCTGTACTCCTGACACGCGTCCCACCGAATGGATGGTTCAGATTCCACGTCGGGGTTTCCTTTAGTGATTTCCCCGATCCTTCGTTCACGGGAATATTGATTTGCCGATTCCCGATACGTTGGTCCTCCGACGGGCCTTTGACCTGCCACCTATCCTCCACGGTGGCCCACATGCTATCTGCCTTATCTTTCTCACAGCTTCTGCAGATCTGATGCCTGTCGGTGACCTTTTTCAGCGATCATACGCGCCCATCCAAAACTCAACCATACACTGATTTTCTTACATGAAAACTCTTTTTCTTCCTTTGCCTTAGCCTTTTCCATCAATGACAATATTTCCAACAGAATTCTCCCTTTGTCTAAATTCCTTGCATTACATTCAGATCCATTGTTAACCTTGTAGTAATGATCCTTTTCTTTGAGGTTGTCACGACTCTCTTCTGTTTACCAAGAAGGAGTGTTAGCCCTACCTATCTGGGTTTGAGATCTGGGTTTTCTTTTGTAAATCCTCTATTGTGTGCCAGAGTTAATCTCCGAGCATTCATGAGTCTGAGGGAAGTAGTTATTCTGGGTTAATTACCAAAAAAATTGGTCGGAGCATCCTCTGCATTTACTTTGCTGACTTAAGAGATTCTGTGAAAAAGGAGTTTGGGTAGATTAGAATCAATAGTTAGGGTACTCCTAGTTTGAATGGGAGAGTTAAGCTCTATTCCACCTAAAAATAGATATTCTTGTTGTTCACATGCACAATGAAATTCTGATTTGGTCGATTACTACATTTCTATTATTAAAGAATATTGTGTAAAGAATTTTTATTACAACTGTATCATTCATTTTAAGAGTTGAAACATATCATTAATGATGGGCCCTATTTGATGTGAGTGTACCCATCAGTGAGTATTTTCTCCTTCACCCTTGGCCGTGTACAACTATCCAGATGAAAAATGTCAAGAAAACGATCATGTGCCTCAAGTTTCGAAGTTAAGTAAGCGTTGGTATGATGTGTTTATAAAATTTTTCACTTAAATTGTGTTCTTCTTACATTGTCTTCGTATAAGAGTTTACTTATCATCATATATGGTGAATTCTTCCAGGTTTCCATCTACCCGAAGGTCCTGGCTGCTCATCTGCGTACTCGACATAAAAAGGTATACGATTTCCCTTTCGTATCCCTTCAGGAGTTAGAACCGACCGTGTTGCAACTGAGATGTAGTCAACAATATTGTTTTCCTGAGTCTTCCTATCGGCTTGGGAAGGGAAAGAATTTCCAATGTAACTTAAACCTTTGGGATCAAATTATTATAATACAATAATTTATGTACATGTTTTTCTCTGTCTTTTGTCGAAACTAAATGACTATTTAATCATTCACTAATCGGATCTCACCCTACCCCATAATTTCATTACCAGGGCTATCTTGTTCTCCTAGCAGCATAGTTGTTTATTTAAAATCATGACAATAACTTTCTGTGTAAGTGGGATTCCTATTGCAGTCATTAAGTCTTTATTTAGTGAAACTACACACAGTATTAACTGTAACTATATCTATATTCATTGTATATATAGATATAAATTTATGGAAATACGTGTATAGACTTGCTCAGATTTCTACTTATTCATAGACAAATTTGCTTACTAAATTCAACTACAGAAGTAAGTATACACATGTAAATAGATCTAATCCTTCCTAGCTCATTCGTACAAATCAGTTATGTCCAAAATTTCAATTACAGGGGTAGACATACACCTGTAGGTAGATCTGTTCTTTTTTCAAGTTCGTTCATATCTAACTACTTCTACCAAAAATTTAAATCTCAAAAAAATAGACATACAAAATCTTTCAAGTTTATTTTACATAGATCATTCTGCCTAGAACTCTAGTTTAGGATGCCTCTTTCTAGCATTTTGGTCTTTGATTATAAACTCCATACAATGAATAGATGTCCTACATGGAAATTATTTCAACTTAACCCAAACAGAGAGTCATATTGGATATACAAAATCATTCAAAACAAAGAAGGATAAGATTTAACATATCTGAATCCATTCCATGGGAAGACAAAGGGAACAACCATGTTCCTCTCAACCGTAGAATAGGACAGCCAATGCTTATCCAATTCACCCCCTAGCCTGACCATGAATCCATGAGGGAAAACTTGGAAAATCCTCCTCAACAATGTCTTCCTCTATGAGTAATCTTCTCCCTTGCCTCACACTCTGAATCAATGTTCATAATAGCAAGTATTCAGTAGTTCCTTTTTTTACCCAACATACTAGGCATCGTCCTGCCTCCTCACATATGTTATTTAACAACAACAACAAAAAAACAATGCTTTTTCCTAGGTCTTTCTTTCCCCCTTGGGAATTTTCGTAGCTTTCTAAATCCCTGATTTTCAGGGGCTTCCCATGGCCAAATCTCTGATTTTCCACTTGTAATAATCAACCCAGAGGTAGTTCCAACATGTTCCCCACTCATGGAGTCATGGTCAATTGATTTTAACATGGCTATTCCATTTGTCCTCTTGCAATCAATATAAATTATTATGTTTTCATACAAGTGTCATAGTCAAATGGTTATTTGGGTCAAATCAGATCTCTGCCCAATAGTCATAATAATTAATTACAATTATCAAATTTGAAATTCGTAATTGCCATAAATGGAAAAAAAATTCAGAATTCAAATTTGTTAAAAACGGAATAATTTCCCAGCAAATTTTAAATTTCAAAAATACTTGTTTTTTTTTGGGATGTCACATCCTTTCCCCCTTCAATAAAACACTATCCTCAGTGTTCGTTCCTTTCTTGGAAAAATATTGGATGAGATTTCTACAAATATCCCTCCAACTCCCATGTGGCCTCCTTAGGACTAAAGTACTTCCATTGGACCTTTACCTGAGCGACGACTCTGTTGCAAAGTGTTATTTCTCTCTGGTCCATAATTCGCAGGGGTTCCACATGGAACTCGCCTTTGGGTTCCGCCTGCACCAAGTTTGAGTAGGGTGATGAACATACTTTTTCAACAAAAAAATATGAAATACATTATGAATTCTAAGGTTAGCTGGAAGTGCAAATTAGTATGCTACGGGTCTAGTTCGAGTTATTATCTTGAAGGGCCTACAAAACCTAGGTTCCAACTTGGCACATTTTCCTAATTTGAAAAATCTTTTTCGGGCTTTGACCTTCAAATAAACGTGGTCTCCCACTTGAAAATTCCAAGTTTTTTATTTTTTGATCTGCACAGCTCTTCTGTCTGTCCTGTGCTTATTTTAAGTTTTGTTATACCTTCCTTACCATGTTCTCCATTTCTTCGAGCATCTCTGGTCCAACCTTGAGTCTGTCTACCAGGTTATCCCAACTAATTAGAGTTCTACCCTTTTTGTCATACAGTACCTCAAAAGGGCTTAACTTAGCCGAAGTTTGGTACCCATTGTTATATGCAAATTCTACTAAGTGTAGATAGTCTTCCCACTTGTTTGATTTTGTTCTTACGTACATGTGGAGCATATCCTCTATGATTTGGTTTGTCCTTTCGGTCTGTTCATCTGTTTGTGGGTGATAGCTTGTACTGAAATTCAAATTAGTATTTATCCCTACAAACAATTCCTTCCAAAAAGAGGATGTGAATTTTACGTCTCTATCTGAAATCACCATTCAAGGAATACCATGCAGTCTAAAAATTTATTTCATAAATATTTCAACAATGTTTATATCTTTAAAAGTAAACTTTACAGGAATAAAGTGTGCAGAATTACCGAGTTTATCGATTACAACCATAATAGAATCATTATGTTTCTACGTTTTTGGAAAACCTACTATAAAGCCCATTGATATGGTCTCCCATTTCCATTCTGGTACCAGTAATGGTTGTAATAGGCCGGTTGGATATTGGTGTTCAGCCTTAACCTGCTAACAATCTTGGCACCTAGCCAAGTATTCTGTTGTTTTTCCCTTCATATTAGGCCAGTAAAATAGTATTCTAAGTGTTCTTATCATTTTCTAGTATCCTGGATGGCTAGAGTACGGTTTCTTATGCACTTCGTCCAATACTATTAACTTTAATTCTGTTGAATCTGGTATGTAATTTTTTTTTTTAAATTGTAGTAGTCCCTCCTTGTCGATACTTAGATCTGGTTTCTCTGAGTTTGCGGTACTGTTTTGTAATTCTGCCATTATCTTAGTGTAATTTTCATCATTAATACCTGCCATCCTTATTCTTTGTTCCAGATCACTATCTTCCCTATTGATACTTATTTCAAATAACCCATGGACTCTTCTTCTTAGAGCGTCTGCTACCTTATTTTCCTTACCCTTGATATGTCTGACTTCGAAGTCGAATTCGCTCAAGAATGCTAGCCATCTTGCTTGTCTTGCGTTAAGATCTAGTTGGCTAAATAGGTATTTCACGATGCTATTATCCGTCAATGGTAGAAATTTTCTTCCCATTATGTAATGTCGCCACATTTTTAAGGTGTGTATTACCGCTGCCAATTCCAAGTCATGAGTGACATAATTTCGTTCATGTTCTTTTAATTTCCAGGACTCATAAAAAATCATGTGTCCTTCCTGAGTTAGAACACCACCTAGTCCTTCTTTACTTGCATCAACACATACGGTAAAATCTTTATCTGGGTCTGCTACCTTCAATATGGGTGTCATTGCCAATAATTCCTTCAACTTGTTAAAACTGTCTTGACATTTCTGTGACTAGTTAAACTTGGTCCCTTTCTTTTGTAATGATGTGATAGGGTAAGCTATTTTGCAAAATCTTTCTATGAATATGCGATAGTATCTAGTGATTCCCATGAATGACCAGATGTCTGCTACATCCTTTGGTACCGTCCATTCTATAATGGATCTTATTTTCTCAGGGTCGACTGCAATTCCTTCTGCAGATATTACGTGTCCTAGGTACTGTATCTTCTTTTGGTAAAAATCGCACTTATCAAATTTATCATACAACTAGTGCTTCCTTAAAGTTTGCAGGATGATTCTTAAGTGTTCTTCATGTTCTTCCCCTGTTTTAGAATACACCATAATATCGTCGATAAATACTAGTATAGATTTGTCTAAGTAATGAATGAAAATACTGTTCACCGGGCACATAAATGTGGTTGGTGCGTTAGTGAGTCTGAAAGGTATGACTACAAACTCATAGTGTCCATATCTTGTTCGAAAGGCTATTCTGATTATTTCCTCATCTTTTATCCTGACTTGATGGGAACCGGATTGTGAATCCAATTTTGAAAAGATTTTGGCCCCGCCTACTTGATCGAACAGGTTATTTATTCTAGGTAAGGGGTACTTGTTCTTAATAGTCATTTTGTTCAATTGTCTATAGTCGATACATAGTCTTAGGGTAACATCTTTCTTTTTCACAAAGAGGACCGGTGCTCCCCATGGTGAAACACTGGGTCTGATATACTTTTTGTCCAAAAATTCGTGTAGTTGTATCTTTAGTTCTGTCAATTCAGGTAGACTCATTCGGTAAGGTGATTTCAAGATAGGGGATGATCCGGGTAGTAAGTCTATGGAAAAGTGTATTTCCCTTCTAGGAGGTAATTCTAGTATCTCATCAACAAACATGTCTCTAAACTCACATAGGACATCAAAATCTTCTAGTTTCGGCTTATCTTCTTTTTCTAACAGATTTGTTATTTGGATGGGGTAAAATTGACACCCCTTTCTCATACATTTCTTGAATTGCATTGCTGTGACTTGTCTAACTGATACTGGTTTTGGTATACCTTGGGCTATTCTGGTAGTGTCACAATCATGTTTATAGTTAAGTGTCTTTGTATAACAATCTAGGACTGCTTTGTGTCTTTCCAACCAATCCATTTCGATTATCATATCGTAGGATCCCAGTGGTAGAATATTCACATTTGTTTTTATATTTTGACCATCTAAGTTAAATTCAAAATCAGAAACAAAGTCAACCACTTTCCTTTTAGTTCCCGTTGCTAACTGTACCATATATGATTTTGCATGTTTCATCCTCTTAAGTTTATTTTCCTCTACTACTTCAGGAGTGATATAACTTAACATAGCTCCAGGATCAATTAAAAAAGAAATTCAGGTGTTATTGATTTTACCTTCGATTTCCACCACAGAGGACTGGTGGTCAGCTTGCCGACCATCAATGGATGCATTAATCCGATGCAAGCTTCTTCCCACATCACCCACCGTCGAAGATTCCTATAGATTATGAACAACAATGTTTTTTTCCGTGCTTAAATGTGGAAAGTTCATCTTGAGGTGAGGTTCCCCACATTCCCAACACTTTAACGATTCACGGGGATTGTCCCCAAATTTCCTTGTTCCCAGGTTTACCAGTTTACTGCCTCCTTGTGTGTTTTGATGGTTTGCATGATAATATTTCCCCGAGAATATTTTCCCTGCGTTCTGATAGGGAGCTAGCTGGTATCCCTTCTTTCACTGATTCATTCGATCTTGTTCTTATCCTTCCAGGCTTTGGGAAAATCTGCCCACTATTTGTATTATTCGTAGAACATTCATGCTTTCCTAAACACTTCGCTCAATGATTTGGGGTTGTCAAATTCAATTATGTCCTTGTAGGATTGTGGTAAACACCTTAAGAACCGTTGGATTTTTACCATATCCTCTCAGATGTAAGGTACGAACCTTAATAGTTCGAGGAATTTATTTATAATCTCTTCCATTGTCATATGTCCAAGTCTTAGTTCATAACATTATTTTGTTTTCCTTTCATAGTAGCTTTCAGAAAGGCACTATTTCTTGAAATAATTGTTAAAGTCGGACCATTCCAATTGTTTCTCCTTTAGGCCTTTGGCCAATTTCAGGTCTTGCCATGAAATGTTGGCCTTCCCTTTCAGACTGTAGATGGCCATACTAACCTTCATATTACTAGAGTAGTTCTAGATCTGGAAGTATTTCTTAATGTCCAACAACCATGCCTCATCTTCTTCTCCTGTATTGGATTCTCCATCGAAGGTAGCTAGTTTGATCTTCTTAAACTCTCCTTCCAGGTGGTCTACTTGTTTCCTTTTTTTGTATTTTTTAGTTTTGTCTTCAGCCGAAGGTGTACCTTCAAATGAATTGTCTCGTCTTTCTATTTCTAGTCCTGAGTTTTTGGAAGATCTCTTGTTGACTTCTTCATCGTTATTATCATCCTTTGGGATTTTCTTGGTCACTATACTATGTAGTAGGACTTTGTTTATCTCTTTTTGTTCCTGTTATGCTTTCTTCAGTTTCTTGTTGTTGGATTTGAAAACTTGCAGTTCAACAATAAGATTCCTCATTGTTTCCAACACTTCCATGGGTGAGGTTCCTTCACTGTTCTGTCTTGGATCTCAAGAAGGTCTCTGCTCCAAATTTCCTTCCATCCTGATTTTTGCTCTATCCTAAGCTGCCATAATTAAAACAAAACAAAAAGGGTTTTATGTTCGTAACAATAAGGTTTATTAGTTTTTCATAAATCGAAATGTATACTCAGTAACAAATGTGGCCCTGTTCAGGCCCAATGTTGTAACTTTAGCTCTGATACCATATGTAATGAACCTCATAATACCATACAAAAAAAAAATTTGTTTACACAATTTACTTGGCAGAGAGGAATCCCTTAGTGATAAGAATTCTGCTATACAACTTTGTTATAGAACTTTATCGTAAAAATTTTACTATATAACTCCTAAATTCTCCTTACCAAATGTTGTTCGAAGTATGTCATCGTTTCTTACCTTAAGTGGGAAGGTTATAATGGAAATCCCCAAGGCTTTAAGAAAAAGAACTAAAACCTTTAGGCGTAGGGACTAAGTGATTAATGTAGACTTTATGATCCATACTACACTCACCCTATTTGGCATAATATATCCATACTATACTCGTGCCCAAGTTTTCTCGAAATATTACTCCTAGGGAAATCTATTTGGTTCCTACCAACTTAGCCAAGGGTCGGGTTAAGGACCAATGATTGTCGCAAGCCTCTAGGTCCTGGTCATTTAATGGCTCATAAAATTGGATACTGATCAAATTGAAAGATCGATGTCATGTCATTGGTGGACCTACAACAATGAGAATCAAACCACTACCTAAGACCTATCACAAGGGGTGTGGAAGTGACATTCCTCAAGTGGGAGAGGAATTCTCTGTCAGGGTATTAAAAGTTCTGCAACCATCATTAAGGAAGTCTACTAGTCATACTAAAATCTCTTGGCTCTATACTCAAAGTGTCATGCCGACCCTATCATGGCCGCGTGGCTCATGCATCCTTCGCACTCTCCATAATTAATTCGAGGCAACAAGACATCGTTTAGGTTTTGAGAGGGTTCAGGATTTGTCATTTTGAGTTATTTCTTTTCTTTTGAAGAGGCTATGTGTGTCAAGGGGGTTTAGAGGTGAAGACTATGGCCCTGGTGGTTGCCTCCATCCTGTTGCAGATGACATGTCTTACATTCCGAGAAAGTTCTTCTCTAAACTTACAAACATAATACCCTCGTTATTTCAATAGGAAGATTAAATTATTTTTGGAATAAAATGTCTGCGCCAAGATGTCATTCTATGTTCTCCCTCATTTTCTTCTTGTGGAATTCTCCTTTTATATAACTTCCTTGCATTACATTCGGAGCCATCTTTAACCCTGTAGTAATGATCCCTTTCTTTGAGGTTGTCATGATTCTCTTCTGTTTACCAAGAAGGAGTGTTAGCCCTACCTATCTGAGTTCAGGATCTATGTTTTCTTTTGTAAACCCTCTGTCATGTGACAGAGTTCATCTCCAAGAATTTGTGAGTCTGAGGGAAGTAGTTATTCTAGGTTAATTACCAAAAAACTTGGCCAGAGCATCCTCTGCATTTACTTTGTTGACTTATGCGATTATGTGCAAAAGGAGTTCGGGTAGATTGGACTCAACAATTAGTGTACTCCTGGTTTGAATGGGAGAATTAAGCTCTATTCTTGTTGTTCACATACACAATAAAATTCTGATTTGGTTGATTACTGTATTTTCATTATTAAAGAATATTATGTAAAGAATTTTTACTATAGTTGTATCATTCATTTTAAGAGTTGAAACATATCATTAATGATGGGCCCTGTTTGATGTGAGGGTACCCATCAGTGAGTATTGTATCCTTCACCCTTGACCCTATACAACTAACTAGATGGAAAATGTCAAGGAAAGGATCATGTGCCCGAGTTCTGAAGTTAAGTAAGCGTTGGTATGATGTGCTTATAAAATTTTTCACTTAAATCATTTTCTTCTTAAATTGTCTTCATATAAGAGTTTACTGACCATCGTATATGGTGGATTCTTCCAGGTTTTCGTCTACCCGAAGGTCCTAGCTTCTCATCTGTGTACTCAATGTAAAAAGGTATACGCGTTCCCTTTCGTAGCCCTTCAGGAGTTAGAACCGACCGTGTTGCAACTGAGATGTAGCCAATAGTATCGTTTTCTTCAGTCTTTCTATTGGCTTGGGAAGGGAAAGAATTTCCATTGTAACTTAAACCTTTGGGCTCCAATTATTATAATACAATAATTTATGTATAGGTTTTTCTCTATCTTTTGTCCAAAGTAAATGATTTTTTAATCATTCACCAATCGGATCTCACCCTACCCTATAATTTGATTACCAGGGCTATCTTGTTCCGAATGTTGGTACAAATTATAATAGACCATATCATTTTGTTTCCTTTTGACCTTTCCTATGTTTATTATCAATATTCCCTTTTGGAAACAAATGGTGATATTCGTTTTGGACTCAGCATGAATAGATATAGTGGTCGAGTAATTGATTACGATTTGTCTTTTATTCTAGAATGCCATATATACATGGTTACAAATCATTCATTATTTATGCTATATTGTGGTTTTCCAATTCTGAACCGTCCACTACCATGATCATCGAGTGGGCAATTTTGCATATATGCTCATAGTTAATGGTTTTGTATTTTACTCCATACAATGTATATTCCTTCAGTT
>SNQJ01S0240086.1:0-13410 GCA_010110895.2 Picea sitchensis
TTTTCCTTTCTTAAGTCAACTTAAAAATATAACTTTTAACTTCTTGACTTTTCCCCCCCTCAGTGTGAGACTATGACCTAGTGGGGGTGCCCAGGCCACTGAGTCTCCTCATCACCTCTCTAAGAGGTGGGGGACATTACAGGATCCTTATATATGGATCGTGAAACTTAAAAAATTTCACTTTTTACAATGTTTAAGGAAGTAGGACCACTTTGGGGTCTTAGAGACTTCAAGTTCTTGGTTTTTCGGTAGAATTTCCTCTTTTCTTTGCACCAACCTGTACAAAATCAGCGAACAAACAAGATGCAAATATGGCCAAAGACACTTTAAGAGTGCTTTGGGTTATTAGTTTATAAAACCAAAAAAAATTCTAAGTACAATTCTATGATAAACTAGTAAATTTCTGAATTTAAACTAAATGGAAAAAGCTATTTTCTTACTATTCTTTTCGCTGTCCTAAAACAGAAATATAAAGACAGTAAGATTTTCTCAAATATGGAAATTAAACTCTTGGAAAACACCTATCCCTTTAAAAAATTGCCAAAAGAAGTGAGACTAAAGATGAACTAAAGCAAGCTAGATCTAATTCAATCTTTCTTTAAAACTTGAGATCTAAACTGTTTGCTTTGAAATACATAAAGTAAATGAGAAATTCAACCTTTAAAACCAACAATCATTTTACTTTATGTGTATTTAGAACAAGTAACCAAGGGATTTAGAATTTGATGAGAAAGAGAGGAAAGAAATGCTTGATTTTCTTGAAAGCCTTGGGCAATGGAGTCTCCTGCTTCGGCGGAAAGTGGAGGGACTATGTTACTTCACCAAAATTTTGAAGAATGAGGGGGCAGCAAACTAACTTAGCCTCTCCTTCAAATGAGATATCCTACACAACTTCAAACTTCTTGCAAAGAGGTTAACTGCATTGGTGTCATATAATTTAGAAAAAATTCGAGAGCATGAGAATTAAACAAAATAAGCATGCACATCAAACTACCTAGCATATATAAGACAATAGAAACAAGAAGCAAGCAAGCTTCCTACGTCTATCCTATTGAGAGATAGCTCCCCTTACAAGGCCAAGATTTACCAAAAATTGCAAGAAATAATCAACAAAGCATATACCTCATATACACCATGCACATAGATGATCCACACACAATAGCTTTACACCATTGAGTAGCCTCCAAAGCCTTTTTATTCAAATAGAAATGATATCACAGATTACAATAACAAGCATCTCAACCCAAGCTCCAACTAACTTACAAGAGGGAGGAGTGCTTTCTTAAATAGACCAAAGGGTAGAGTTCTCAATGGAGGAGGTCGCACCACTTGGTGAAGGAGGGCGCACCACTTGGATAAAGAAAACAGCCAAGTGTATGGAGAGAGGCTGCCACCTCTCCAATCACTCCATCTACTCGCCACCTTGCATATTTGAGGAGATATGGGGGTGCCACCTCTCAAGAGGTTGGCTGCCCCTCATGGGAATGCGCCACCTCTCAAGAGGTGTGCACCCCTTTATTGGCACATGCTTTAAAACATAAGATTACATGCCCCACTTTATTTACTCAACCAATGACAATCACCCACTTGCTGCCACATAGCCTTTTGAGGCTTTATTTCATCTCAAACATGTCCCCTCATGTTTCCTTAATTTGTGCCCTTGTTGATTTTTTATGATTTTATTTACTTTTTTGGGTTCTGTGAGCAAAAATGACTTTTAAGTGATTAAAAACACTATTTTTGCTCAACTAAGTGGGTACTTAGGTAATATGGGTGCTCTAGGTCCAAAAATGAGCACCCCCATGGCATATTAAGTCCCCTAGTACCACTTTTTTAATACATCTTTATTTTTTAAATAAAGATTGCCGAATTCTGGCAATTTTTTAATTAACTGAAAAAATTAAAAAAAATCCTAAGGGAGACTTAGTACATTTCCATAAGACTCTAGGAGAATGTTTAGCATAGTAATATACATTAGACACTAGGCTTAGATCCATGCTCAATCCTAACCATGGGCATATACTCCAGCTCTGGAGGGATTGAGTGAAAAAACTCATAAATTATAAATCGCCTAAAAACGACAAAATATAATTATAAGTAAAAAAAACACTCCAGAGTATAACTCACGCTTAGGACTTAAGGTGGCTAAGACCTTTTACAAGTTCATCATGCAACATCTCTTATTACAATTTTTTATGGAAATGTAAAGAGAAAAAGGGTGGTCTTTATGACCGGCTGAACTTCTGAACTCTGAATTTTGAACAACAATGTTCAAACTTTGGCGGCTCGCTGGAAGTCCATCCTAGTGCAACTTTGATGGATAACAGGACCCAACGCACAAGTGCATGGGTAAGGGCAAAGCCCACTACATTGAGGTGATCTCAGATGATGAGGCGGATGAGGATTTCGGCCACATACAGAACATGGAAGCTGAAACTCCAGGACATACGGAAGAAGAGGATGCTAGTCACGACCCTACCACAGATAAGAAGGTAACCATTGCATCCATTAGCGGGGTACCTAAATTCAACACATTCAGGATGAGAGGGGTGCTACAGGGGCAGAAGGTTTCAGTCCTCGTTGATGGAGGTTCCTCACACAACTTCATTGACTCAGCATTACTGCAAAGAAGGCAGATACCGACAATGGAATTTGAGGGATTTCGTGTGGAGGTAGCAGGTTGACGCACCATGCCTTGTGATAGGTACATCCCAGGGATGAAACTCACTTTGGGAAGAAATGAGTTGGCACAAGATTTCTATGTGATGGATCTTCCAGATACCAACATCATCCTAGGAGTACAGTGGCTTAGTACATTGGGGCCAATCACCACAAACTACAAAACCATGGAAATGTCTTTCATAGAAGAAACAGTGAAGAAGGTGGTTCTCAGTGGTATGACAGGCAACACACCAAGGGTGGTGACAGCAAAGCGCATGGAGGCCATCTTCCGGAGAGAAGACATAGCTTATGTAGCAGAATGCAAAATTTCAGTCAGAGTGGAAAAAAAGGGGGAAACACACTACGCACCAGAGATCGAGAAAATCATGGATAGGCACAGCAAGGTCTTTGAGCCTATACCACCAGGAGCACCATCAGATAGGGGGTTTGAGCACATCATAGAGTTAGAGGAGGGTGTGAAACCTGTCATCACCACTCCTTACAGGCACCCCAAGAAGTACAAGGACGAAATTGAAAAGGAAATTAAGGAATTGTTGGATATGGGTCACATCAGGCAAGCTCCAGTCCCTTTGCATCTTCAATAGTGCTAGTGAAAAAGAAAGATGGAACAATGCGCATGTGCATTGACTATAGGCCCTAGGGCCCTAAACAAGAAGACCATCAAAAACAGATATCCCATCCCACGGATTGATGAGCTATTGGATGAGCTCCATGGGGCAGTATATTTCACTAAGATTGACTTGCGCTCCGACTATCACCAAATTAAAATGAGGGAGCAAGATATTTCCAAGACTGTTTTCTGGTGTCACTATGGACATTATGAGTTTCTAGTCATGCCTTTTGGGTTGACTAATGCACCAGCCACTTTCCAATCGTGCATGAATCATTTGTTCAACAAGCAGCTAAGGAAGTTCTTATTAGTCTTCTTTGATGATTTACTGATCTACAGCAAGACTTGGGAGGAGCACCTTCAGCATGTGGAACATATTTTGACTATTATGGAGGAGCAATCCTTATATGCCAAGGAGTCTAAATGTGAATTTGGGATGACAGAGGTCCTTTACTTAGGACACATTATTGGAGTAAAGAGGGTACAGGTACATCAGGAAAAGATACAAGCCATCATCGACTGGCCCACACCAAAGACACTCACTGAGTTGAAGGGGTTTTGGGGCATCTGTTGCTATTACAGGAGGTTTGTCAAAGGCCTTTCTCAGCTTTGTGCACCTTTGACCGATTTGACCAAGAAAGGGGCCTTCAAATGGAACCCAAAAGCACAGCCCACCTTTGAAAAAATGAAGAAAGTAATGAGTACATGCCCGGTATTGGCCCTTCCATATTTCACACAACCCTTCACAGTAGAGTGTGATGCATTAGGGGTAGGCATTGGAGCCGTACTTATGCAAAACAGACACCCATTGTCTATGAAAGCCGAAAGTTGAGAGGTCCTGAGCTCCTCTACACCATCTATAACAAAGAAATGCTAGCCATCATGCATGGATTGGCTAAGTTCAGGCATTATTTAGTTGGAGCAAAATTTGTTGTGAGGACAGATCACAACCTAGACCAGAAGGACTTGAATGAAAGGCAACAAAAGTGGGTGAGCAAGATCCAGGCATATGACTTCGACATAGAATTTGTCAAGGGGAAGAATAACGTGGTAGCAGACGCTTTGTCCAAAAGACCATCGGTTTATGCCATGACCGATATTTCAGTGGATTGGAAGGCCCACCTCTTGGTGCAATATTCGAAGAACAAATTTGCTTGTGAAGTAATGGATGGGCAGGTGATAGATGACAATTTCAAGATTATGGATGACATCATTTACTACAAGGGCCGAATTTTCTTGGTCCCCGAATCAGCCTTCAAGGCCAAAGTGTTACAGGCATGCCATGATTCACCAGTGGTAGGGCACCAAGGGATCGTCAAGACATACAGACAGGTACGAGAGAGGTTTGCTTGGAAGGGTCTAAAAGAAGATATGATGAGACACATCAAGGAGTGAAGCACTTGCCAGGCCAACAAAGATGAACACACTCACCCAACAGGACTACTACAACCACTTCCCATTCCAGAGCAGAAGTGGGAGAGCATATCCATGGATTTCATCACAGGGTTGCCCAAGGTACAGGGCAAGGACTGCATTTTCGTAGTAGTGGACAAGTTGACGAAGTTTGCACACTTTTTTTCCATTGCTACAGATTTTAGTGCAGCACAGGTTGCGTACCTTTTCTTCAGGGAAGTTTTCAGATTGCATGGATTGCCCAAAACCATAGTGAGTGACAGAGATAGCAGGTTCATGAGCAATTTTTGGCAGGATCTCTTCGGACTAGTAGGTACGACCTTGACACCTAGTACCAGTTATCACCTACAGACGGATGGCCAGACAGAGATAGTCAACAAATGGGTTGAAGGCTACCTCATAAACTATGTGGCAGGACAACAGAAGGCATGGGTCAAATGGCTTCACTTGGGGGAATACTATTACAACACCACACATCATATGTCCATTGGTATGCCTCCATTCAGGGCCTTATACAGTTATGACCCTCTCTCCTTTGTAGAGATTGCTTTCGGTGACAGCAGGGCTCCCACGGTTCAGGACTGGATTCAACAAAGTCGGGAGATCCTCAGGGAATTGAAGGATCACCTACAGAGGGCACAAAATCAACAGAAGGTACAGGCAGACAAGCACAGAGTTGAGCGCACCTTTGAGGTCGGTGACTTGGTTTATTTGAGGCTCCAACCGTGCCAACAGGCATCAATTAAGAGAAGTGGTGCAGAAAATCTCCAGCCCCGTTTCTTTGGTCCATACAGAGTCAGCAGGAGGGTAGGGGTCGTAGTTTATGAGTTGGATCTACCACAGGGCAAAAAAATACATAATGTCTTTCATGTTTTGTGTTTGAAGAGGGCCATCGGCAAGCACATCACTCCTATCGAGGAATTGCCACCCATGAATGAAGAAGGACAATTGGTACTGATACTAGAGGAGATACTGGAAGTCAGGGAGAGGAAGCTAAGGAAAAGAAGCATCAGAGAATATTTGGTTAAGTGGAAGAACCTACCTGTAGAGGATGCCATGTGGGAAGTGTTATCCCCCACTTTCAGGGATAACTAGGAGATTATGTCTCGAGGCCCACAGGTCCTGGACATGGAGTACCGAGAGCCAAATCGACTTGAGCATGGCCCTGGAGGGCCCATCTTTTCTCCCTTTCAGCACCTTCACCTTGTCAGTAGTAGCGGCAACATCCATCACCTTCGGCTTGGTCCTACATCAGAGATGGTTCTTGCTCCATGAGGTAATGAGTCCAGGTATCATGGTATGTGTCACTCTGATCCTCAAAAACTTTTGAATATGTGCATTTGATTCCTTTGTTTCTAACGGGTGCTTGGATCTTATGCTTGTCCACTTGACCATGTCTGGGGGGAATGACAGGATGCCCTAGCAAGCCTGTGTCCATAGGTTTTGAGTTGCCACTGGGGGGATTTCTGAAGAGCCATCGCTCGTTCCCGTCACACATACCAATTTCTATCTTATTTCCCGCTCACCTATCCCGTTACCTTGGTCTGGGCATAGGGTTGATCTTTTAGGGGTTGTATTACCTTGTGCGAAGAATTGGCTAAAGGCCTGGGGGGTAAAAGTAGATGACAATAAAATCCTAAGAATAAAACCTCAAGCTTTTTTGCCTAGGGATCCCCGAGAAAGCAATAAAAGGATTCTCAGCAAGAAACAGAGGGACCCGTAGAAAAATAAATCAAGACCTAGTTGAAGGATGGGGGGTCTCATCACGAGCCAGCTCATTACGTCCATGGGTGCCTAACGGTATGACACTATCAACATCTGGTTGCCATGCCAGGGTAGTGGCTCTTGGTTGCCTGGCCAAGAGAAAGGGGGTCTCATCACGAGCCAGCCTTCTCATTTCCATGAAAGTACTTGTGGGTAACATTGTCGCTTCTGGTCACCAAGCCAAGGTAATGTCCCTTAACTAACTTCTTGAGAGAAAAAGCAATAAAAAGATAAAAACAATAAAGACAAGACCTGGTTAGAGGATAGGAGGTCTCATCACGAGCCGGCCTATTAGGTCCATGAGCATCTAGCGGTATGACACTACTAGCATCTGGTCACCACGCCAGGGTAGTGGCTCTTGGTGGCATAGCTAAGAGAAAGGGGGTCTCATCACGAACCAGCCTTCTCATTTCCGTGAAATGTTTGTGGCTAACATTGCCACCACTGGTCACCAAGCCAGGGCAGTGTCCTTTGATTAGCATCTTATAAAAAATGAAGATTAAAAGGCATGAATGGGCTTGGAAATATTTACATCCATGACAGGTACAACTCACCCTCCACAGAGGCACCCACCGGTAAGCCATCCTTGTTATCACTGCACCTTTTGCCCAAACATCCCCATCCACTTCACCTACTTGCATGACTTGGATTTGATCCTTCCCGGGAACAACCCTTTTCCAATAGACTCTAGCCCAATAGGACGTCTTGTCACTTTCCCCAAACTTGTATTGTAGACTTGTATAATCTCTTTGAGCACTAGACTGGGGTAAAGGGGTTTTATGCACATGTTTAATAAATATTGATGATTAGATGTGATTAACATTTCTATGATCCCTATGACTTATGATCCCATGGAGGGCATAGTTGTTGATGTGCAGGATCATGCTCGACGAATAGGTACAGATGGACAGGTACACATGGGGAGATGACTAGGTCGGACCTCCATGGGGTTGAAGAACCCACCCGATGGATGTTGAGACCCCAGTAAGGGGCAGAGACAGGGCAGAGCATTTGTACCAGGGAAGAGCAGAAGAACCCACCAGAGGCAGCTGAGCAGACCTGTACCTAGGGGGGTTGAGCCCTCTCCATAGGAACGTTGGCCTTGGAAGGCCCAGGACGTCTCCCAGGAAGCCCATGACGTCACCCAGCAGTATGGACGTCTTGGTATGCATAGATTTTGCTAAGTTTTTGCAGGTTTGGCTTCAAGGGTTTCATTGGAAATGCCTCAAGGAAGAATCCTCCCTTGAAACACACTTAAGATCCTCTTTTCTCTCTCTTCTTTTCTCATTATTTCTTGCTTTCCTTTCTATACATATTTTAGCTAGCATTAACATAGTAAAGTGGTCATATAAATCTATCTTTTTCTATAAAAATTTCTATGTGAAATTTTTTTACCAAAAATAGAATTTTTTTTTCATCTTTGCTTGTTGTGTGTAGCATTTCCAGCAAGTATACCTTGCTGGTTTTTGCAGGTTCAGATCTGGTTGAGAGGGTTATGCTACCCCAAAAACATCCACACAACACTCCAAAACCCTTCTCTTCAAGTGGGTAACATTCTCAACTTTTCTCTTTACTTCTTCTAGCTTCTTGGGCATACTTTCTTCACTTCTTGCTGATTTTTAGTTGCTCATAGTGTGGGAGAAGGATTGGTACGGCCTACCTCCCACGTGTGAGTTTGGGTAAGATCTAGCTTTGAGTTTTCTATCTCTAAATCACTCTCTCAAACTAGGACGTGGGGTTAGTGAGATTCTTCTCTTGCTTTCTTGCCTTGCTTGCTTCTTCTCTTGCTTGCTTCTCTCTCTTCCTTTCTTGGACTCTTTCTTTCCAAGTTATCTTCTAAAGCTTAATAATTACCTACACTTTGGGAGAGGAATACCCCAATTTGTGAGGTTAGGGTTTTATTGTGCTTTCGATCTATTTATGCTTTAATGGTTTTAAATCATCTAGATCTAGATCTCTCACACATTAATCTTTAAGCTTAAACCCTTGGGGCATAATCAACTTACTTAGATCTATTTGCGTATTTTAATATCTTTCAAGATCTATTTTGTTGCATGCTTTAATCCAGCATACACTAAATGGTTTATGCATTAATGGTATAATAGGCAACACTTTCTTTCATGTTCTAAAATCTTAAGGCCATTTGCCATCACACTTAAGTTAATGGTTGTTGGATAAAATTGATAGTGTAGGTACACACTTAAATCTTCAAGCTTCTCTTCTTAGTGCTTTGCTCTTAATGCTTTAAAACAAACATAAGATAAATGGTGCAAGCTTGAGTTGTCCTTTCTCATTTTCGCAAGTTGTTCTTGCCCTTGTGATTTAGTCTTCTTTCGTAGCAAGCTACATATGTTAATGATCTAGTGCATGGTGGTAAACTAAATCTTTATTTCAGCTATCTTTCAATGCTTTACATGTATTAATGCTCTTCGTTTATAAGCTTAAGTAACACACTTAATAAGCTGAAGTGAGTTTCGGCCTTGGCAATAAATCAAACTTTTAAGGCACCTTAAAATCATCAAAACACTCTAAAACACACCTAAAAGTCTACCTAATTGATATATTAACTTAATAGACTTAACAGGGTACCTAAAACCACCATCTAAAACGGGGATTGAGGAGGGCAACGATAGGCCGGGGACAGTCTCACGGCGCAAAGGAGCGTCCTTTTCGTAAAAACTCAATTCTTTGGGTTGACTGTGACAGCTAGGGTAGGCCTCGTTGCCTCACTTCTTGAGCATCCAGCAGCTATTTGGCAATCAAGGGAGGAGGTTTTTGGTGAAATACTTAATAAGGGTAACTAAAACTTTACTATCTTAAGAAACCCTTAACTTATTAAACAATCAAACCTTGGGCTTAATCATCTAATAATACTTTGTGGTTGATTGAATATCTTGATCATTGTGGAATACTTGTGCTTTATTCTCTAGATCTTCTAAGTATCCTTGTGAATGTCGATGATGAACTAAATGTGTTGATGATGATAATGCCTTGATCCTCTTTAAAATCCTGCACATTGAAATAACGTGGTTAGCTTGTTGTATCATTTTGTATTTAGCATTCTTTATTTGTAAGTACTTGTAACTAATCTTGTTGTGAAATATTTATTCATTTGTAATCTTTGTAAATATTTTGTAACGAAACACCTTTTAACTTTAGTTGACCCCTTGCCCAACCTTAGGCACTAGTCTCAGTTGTCTTAGGGAAAGGCTTGCTTCACATACTAACCCTTGCATCTTGCATTGCTGCTTTTGCATCATAGGTTAGACTCCCCCTAAACCTTAACTAATTAAAATCAACTCCTAGAACTTAACTTTAAATCTAATCTGGAAACTAGGGTCTACCCCCCTTGGCTTCCCTAGGAGTAAGCCTAGACGGAAGAGGTTCCGGTCAAAGTGACAGCGTTGGCTGTGAACCTAGGTATTGTGCCTCCAAGGACACACTAAGTGAGCCGGAATTAGCTCATGTTTGCAAGTGTGTATAAGGACAGCAACAATGACCACATAGCCTTTGCTAGGATCGACTATGGATGTAAGGCCTCCTCATTTGGCAGGATTCAACTTATTGTTTAGGGGGGCATTTCCTTGACGAATAATTAAACTGTACCGATGATCTAACTCCATCACCATCTTTACAGCTTGGTATTGAAGCTCCAAGGAATTTGTTGACACAAATGAAAAACAATTAGCTAAGCTCAAACATTTTTGAACCAAGTGATTGCCAAATACTATGAAGTTTCAATGTGTCCAAATTATATAGAACATTTCAATTTTGACAAGCTGTCATGTATGCTGACTTTGCATTATAAAAAAAATAATCCCCATGGAAATACATCTTTCTAGCTGATAGGAGCGCATAATAAGGGCTTACAGAAGTTTGTAATCCATTCCTAGAGTGTCATTATTTTTGGGCAATTACTTGACATTGGTGTACACTCAGGTGTACGCCTGAGTATATATCCGTAGGAGGTGGTGTATGCAGGAGTATATATCCATAGGAGGTGTTTCCTACCACAGGAACCACCTCCTGCGGCATTTTTATACTGGGGATCTATCTCCTGCAGCAAGAAACGGATCTGTTGTAAAACCCCTGAACTGGGGGTCGAACAGATCCAATCTGCTAACCCAAGGATCCAATGCAGATTCAGGAGACCCCATGGAGGAATCTTCTAACTATGATTTTATACTAATCAAGTGTCCACCTTTATAAGACTTATAACCATATTTTTTCCATAAAAAATTTAACGAGGTCTCTACTTTAGCATCACAATCCCAATGGATTCTAGTTCAAAAAACATCCTAACAACCTAAGTCCGGTTCAAAAATCATCCTAACAACCTAAGTCCAATAGATTCCAGTTCAAAAAGCATCCTAACAACCTAAGTCCAATGGATAAGTCTCTATGCTAACAAGCTAACAACATTTGTCAATTTGAGAGCTTGAACTTATCCATTGACAATTTCAAAATTACAACCTCATGAAAAATCAAGGCATCGACCACCAAGTAGTTAGTAATCAATCATACAAAGAAACTAGCACAAAGTATATGACCTGCACCTGCTATGGTCCTTGGTCCTTGAAGAACTCAAGAAGAAGGTACTGAGATATTTGATATACACTCCTCAATTTGAATTGCTGAGATATTGGAAAGTTGCTTCTTTTGATATAGGTTTAAGGGATGGTAGTGGATAATATGTGGTTTCACATTGATACATTCACAAATTGAATGAATATTTGTGAGATTTAAAACCTGCATTCCTCTCAATGTTCAATATTAGTTAGATACAGGAGATCATTAATCATTAACCCGCAGTCAGGCAGAACTTAAGGTTTTCAAATGGTGCTTGACATTCTATTGCAACAACCATAATCAAGAAGTTCATTTTCTTCTGTTAGTCAATAAAAAGCTATTGTCTCTTTTTAGTGTTTTGGAATGAAATGCTGAACATTTGGAAAAGCACGACATCATTTTCAACTTGTTACATCCAGAATATTTTTACTACCCTGATCCATTTCCTAACATGTTGAAGACAAATGCAGACCAATAAAAAATCTACATAGAATTCATAATGAAAAATATAAAGATGCAAATTACTTTGACATAAACACTATTTAAAAGGCTACTATCCATACCTCACAGTAAATATTACCTCTGATCTCAAGGTCCCAGCATCAACAATAGCTGCAACATCGCCACCACGAGGACGACCATGGTTTATCCACCTAGTAAAAAACTCAAATTGTTATCAATTTCAAAAAATAAAATAGTATGATAGATACACAACATCACTAAAAGATTATTATTGTTTATATGGCTCATTTAAGATTTAAACCCATTGCCTTTTTAAAGGACTTCCACAATAATCATTCATGGTTCCCTGCATAAATACAAAATTTCATTTTTTCGTAAACAGGATTGTATCTGGTGCCAAAACATGTAAAAGGATACAGCCTTCTCAAACAAGAAATAAGAATTAAATAAGATAAAATGAAGCACGAGGACAATATGTAAAGATGATGTCTTACTTAACAGGATGCAATTCTGAGAGCTCTACAAGTGATCCATCCTCTGTTGCAAAGTACAATAAGCTGACAACAAAGCACAGAAAAGATACACTTGGTTAGACGATTATAATACAGATTCATCAAAATTTTGTGCACAAGTTCTTAGACTATAATTCCTTGTTTCACATGCTTTCCAAGTGACACATTCTCTCTTTCATTCTATCTTTCTTACATCCAACACCTTATTTTATATTCTATTAATCTTCCATTTGGATTTCCCTTTGTCCCCATTTTCATATCCCTTTTATGAAAGACAAATTCCAATGCAGATTTTGCTTACATGCCATCTGCTGATGGAATTCCGGATCTCAATCGCACATTCAAATTTGAGTCTTCATCTGAATTATCTATGCTTGAAGTTGATGGGAATGATGGTCCACTTTCAACCCACAAAGGCTGTGCATTGGCATCTATTGTCAGCTGAAAAAAGAGAAGAAAACAGTTTGGATTGAAATCAGAAATATATAATGGCAAATCTTTAATATCTAGCACACATAAAAAAACTGTTTCTTAAAACAATTAGAATCCAACATCAACAAGTGATAGTTTTGAAAGCCTAATGAATCTATATATCAAGATAGTTGTAAACTTCAATGAATTGTTTTCATTTTTCTTTAATTGTTAGATAGACAGTTGTGTCTGCCATATAGGTAGAATCATGGTGTCCTGGTTGATGGGACTTGACCTGAAATAGGTCACTTGAGTTCCCTGACTATAGCAGTCAGTTTTCATGAATTGCTCAATGGCCTTCACATATTTTAGCATAAATAAACCAAGGAGTCACATTAATTATGACATTTTTTCATATAGTAACTCTTGGCCAGTTTGCAGCTTATAGCAGTTGCCATACTGCAGTAGTTTCAAATCTGAACCCCATGGAGAGAGCTAGGAAAACTTTTATACATGGAAAAAGCTTATGATTTATTGGAAAATATTAGTCTCCGTGATTTCAAAATACAAGAATCATAATCTGAAAGGAAATTTAAAAACATTTTTCACATTTGTGATTTCAAAGCCAAATTGAAAACGGAAAAGTCATATTAGTGTCCACTAGCGATCCAAATGTGGTCAATCTGTGTTTGATACAGGAACAAAAATTATCTTGCAAAACCAATAGATAACCCAGAATATTTACCTTACAGAATTTACTTACAGCTTATCTTACAATCATAATTATCAAAGTTCCCAATGTAGAGTCTCGTGGAATTCCATACATAGAAAAGAAAGAAAAGAATGGACTAGGAAATATAAATACAAATTTACAACATGTTATCCCCGATATCTAGGGATAACTAGGAGATCATGTCTCGAGGCCCACATGGTCCTAGACATGGAGTACGAGAGCAGGAGCGACTTGAGCATGGTCCTGGAGGACCC
>SNQJ01S0240087.1:0-11185 GCA_010110895.2 Picea sitchensis
TCTGAAACTTAGGATAAGCGCATTATGTGGGTTTTCCCAAGTTTTCCCTGTTTTCATCATTATGGGGTTAGACATCAAACCTTTAAACCTCAAAGATATGGTTCAACCTTGATCATCCTGCCTGTTTTATTGGGATAAAGCAAACTAACCTATGTTCTAACCTAATTACCTATGACAATTAGCCTAGATTAAACGGTTGGACTAAGAAATTACTCTATCCTGGGGTTATTTGACCAAGATTAGGCAGTTTGGTCAAATTTATTCATTAGCTAACCTAAATCACTTGGCTAAGATTAAACAGTGTAGCCAAGCTTATTCACTACTCCTATCAACATCAATTTAAAAGGACTTGGCCATGTTTAAACTGTATGAACCAAGTCATTGTTATTGCATGGGGCTTTATCCAATTTCTTCTATGCCCTCTTTTATTCTTTTTCTTTTCTTTTTTTCTTTCTTTTCTTCTTCTTTTTCTTTTCTTTTCTCAAATTATTTGCAAAATGGAAAATCATTTGACAAACAAGACACTAGAGTGATAACATTTCAGTCACCAGTTGATCCTATAAATTATAGGGTTATAACATGTACAAACCAGGGAAAACTAAGAAGCTGGATAATTTGGTTTTTTGCAACAAGCTACACAGATATGCTTTGAAACATATAAATATGACTTTGCAATATGTTTGATGTATATCTCATAATTCAAGTGCAATACCAATTGTATCGTGATCAGACTAGTATGTGTCTAAGATAAAGATGTTGTATTGAGGAATGGGCACATTTGACCACACATAGTCAATAAGCGCGTTTTGCACATGGCTTTTGTTGCTCAAAAGAAAGCGGAGACTGTATTTGCACATGTAGTTTTCAAATTCTTTTGTTCTGGCATTATTTTGTAGCATGCCAATATTGAAATAACATTTAGTATGTTGGAGAATGTTGCATGGGGAGCAACATACAGATTCAGTATTGCAATTTTTGTTCCATGGAAAAATATTTTTGCATGCACCATCTCAACATTCTTTTCTTCGAAATGTATATGGTCCAAAATTGGTACATGTTTTTTCACCAATATCATCACCCCATGTGTAATGTAACTTGATATGCAATTATGATTTGGAAATTGTTTGTTTTGCATGCATAATGCCATGTATGTTTCCTACAAGCACAGAATATCGGATTGCATTGTATCATAGTCATTGAGTATATCATCCATGTGTTTATGTAAGTTGCGTGTGTTAAGAGAGAGAATTGATACAGATTAGTTTGTTTGTATGAATTGGTAATCATACTGCAGATGCCATTTTGTGGTAGTCCTAAGGCATTCCATTCCAATATCAACTTTATGTTTGACTTTGAAATTATCTTTTGTAAGAGGACTTAGTAAATACGAGTCTATGCTTCTGACACGGGACAATGTTGTGTATACAAGTCCATGCATTCAAATTATAGTAGGCTGAAATGCAACACTATCAAGTGTTAGTCCTTGCGGTCTGTGGACTGTACGTGCACATGCAAGTTTAATTGGAAACTGTTTTTGAATATTTAGTCGACCTGTCTTTGTCGATGTCAATATTGGCTTTGATATTCGCAAAATAGGTGTCCAATCACTTGCATTGTTTGAATTATATAGATAAGCCAACTTGCTTGCTTGTCGCTTGCCTATATGCGGTTCATGGAACTTAATCCAAAGGACATCAAGTTTTTTTTGTTTTGGTATAGCCTTTGAGTATTCCATTTGCACCATTGACCAAGCCATCCTGTGAATCATAGTTGCAGGCATATATTTCAACCAGCATTTCTAATTTCAGGACAAGCTGCAAAGGTAAAGTGGTTGTATGGTCATGACGTGGCACGTTTCCATGGTTGTCTTCTTCCAAGTCAATTGAATTGATTATGATATCATCGCCAAGCATGAGCAATAGCATGTACATGTAATGCATTGAAACATCCTTATTTGTGTAGAACAAGTAAGGGAATGTTGGGTATGTTGGTGCAGGTTGCACGCACCTCGAATTGATATATGTTAAGTCATCATATGTTTGGTTGTTTGTCCGAATTCTATTCAGAATTGCAATAAATGTTTCATATGTCTAGCACATTGTAATATGCAATTCAAAGTAGTTAATATTGTCTCTCCAGAAGTCATGCGTCACTGTTTTCATTTTAACCGTAGGTTTTTCAAATATCAAAGAATCTTGGATCGGTTGTGCCTGGTAAAGATCCCCACTGAATATCATGTCAATGTTTCCAAAGTATTTTGTGTGCACATGTTTAATGCTTCTTAGTCGGTTGTCAATGGAATACAAGAAGCGACTTCCAATCAAATATGTTTCATCTATAAAGACAAGTTGGAGTTCGTCATAAATCTTAGACAAGGTATCTAACATTTCCTTGCTAAGTGGAAGAAACTGTGACTTGTCAAAAGGCATTAAAAATGCAGAGTGGACTATTGTTCTACCTGCATTATATGCAGTTTTTCATGTGTATGCAATTATTAGGCCCTTTGGTTTCATAGGATCAGAGGAATTTTTTGAATCATAGATTCATATAAGAATTTGGAACAGTGCTTTCACTGTGAATGTCTTGCATGTTCCTACTCCGCCTGTTAGGAACAAGTGCACAGGAGTGTCCATGTTCAATCGTTTTGTAAGCGCAGTGTCCTTTAGAATTTTTTGTTGTTCTCGATTCAACAGATGTCTTATTTTGTGGTATTCATTATTTTCAATAAGGAAATGATTTTTTGTGACTTGAAAACCAAGATTGATACATTTTTCAATGCCACTTGCTCGAGGACGAGGCAAATATTCTTGCAATTCATAGGACTCACAGGGAGTTCTGGTTGCTTTTAGGTTTGTGAATTTCTCATCAAGATTGTCAGGGTTTTCTATCTCATTAACTACAATTTCTAGATCACCCCATGTTGGATTAACATTATAAGTAAATCTAGCTTCATTGATTTGCACTATAGTCTCATAGGCAACATACGCAGCTTCCCATGTAGAGAAGTTATGTTTTAATGTCTCTTCGTTTTCATCGAACGGAACGTATAACAACAGTTTTTCTCTACAATAGTTTTCAAAGTCAGAATGTTTATTGTATTTGACAAACCGTATCACAAAGGGTTTTTTTCTTTTTGATATGGGAACACCATTTTTTTTGTAATGCGATACGAATTTTGCTAAGCAGATATGCCTAATAGGAGATGGACGTTGGAGGTAATAATCAATAATAGAGCGAAATAGTATGTCTTCTGAATTGTGAGGCTATTTTTCTAGCAAACACAGTGGTTTAAGCACAAATGTGTGTTTCTCAAGTGGATATGTGTTTATGAATACACATTTTCTTGAACTACAATTGAGGTGCAGGGAAAGTGCAATGTGGACTACTTGTTGAGCAGACATTTGTTGAAGATTAAGCAATGTATTGCCAAGCGTACACATTATTTGTATGGCATCAATATGACTTCTTTCATGTTCTTTGTGTATTCTTCTACATGCACTTGTCATAGATTTGTCAACCTTTGTCATATACGAGGTGCAATACGATGTTGTAGCATATGCATTGAGGATGTACTGCGCATCTGTATTTGCATTCCACATAACTGGCATGTCCTTGGAGAAACTATTGTTCCAGATATGGGAAAGTTTTTGTTTAAGGAAAATTGTTGGTTGTTTAATCGTACATTGTATGGTATGGATGTACTCATCCTCTAATAGATTTAGCTCTGTCAAGAAGTCATCGAAGCTCATCAACTCGTCAAACTCTCCTTGTTCTAGAAATGTGAACAAGGATTTAGATTTCTCAACGACAACATTGTCCTCTAAACTAAGTGGCTCTATGATTCTTGTTGCTCTCATTGGCGGCACGGGGAAGTTATATCTGCAATGCGAGTTTTTTCATTTTCTACAAATTTTTGTATGATAATTTCTATGAAATTTGGCAAGTTCTGGATCCAAATGATATGTGTTGCATGTTATGTATTTGTCCACAAATTGCTCGATCTATGAATTGTTTTCAACTCCATAGACTGGTGCACCCTCTATCCACAACAGTGCATGGTCATGTTCATTCCCCCTATTCTAGAATTCAGTCACAAAAAGGTAGTCCGATATTTTTTCAAAAAACATTTCATCATGGCATATCAATTGTCTCAAAGCATTTATTCTATGTCTATAGTAGTGAGTAAATGTCACTGGGTCTTTTCATATGAGGTAGTCAATGTCATTATTTTCCAATGTATCGGTTTGTTTTTTACGTTTCCTGTTCCTATGCAAGTCAGATACCGCAACCACCAATGGATCCTAGCAATTTTATGCACCTGTAAATGTGATGAAAAATGTTGGCAGGCCCAATTGTCGGATCATTGAAAAAATAGTTTTCTTGTTTTGTTGCAAATAGTCAGGAGAGATGCGATTTTTTTTTAAATCTATGTATTCAATATCAGATTTCAGGATTTTTTATAGGTTTACTTTGTGCTTGACATCCTTGGCCGACAAATTTATTCCTTGTAACTGGCATTTTCTTATTCAAACCCACATGCAAGGCAACACTTGCTCTATTATTATGCACATTGTTTTGAAAAACAAATTTGTTATGTGACAGGAGAAGTCACCGCTTGAATGTAGCATCTCCCATCGAACTATTTTATGGTAACTGAATCATTTTGTAATGTCAGTGGGACGTGGATCTCCAGAGAAGAGTGTTGGGAAGTTCATTTCCTCAGCGAATTTGTCCTTGAATATTCCAAGTGGACGTTTCCCCTCAGTAGGTGCAATTTCGACAATCTTGTCTTGAAAGTCACGAATGCACTGTGAATCAGTGAATCCATGCACCAATGTCTCAACAAGTGTTTCATTCTCTGATTCATCACTTGTATCAAATTCACTAGCAGTTTCGAGAGTCTCTGCACAATTGTCATCCTCTTCTCCAAGAACATTGTTCCAGTTCTCATTTATACAAATGTTTTGTGCTTTGTAGAGGGCCTTGGAACATAATTATTTTAATGATTTCATAACAGCATGCACACACAATTGCCTATCTGATACACATTTTTGTATTTCAAGCATCTTTTGAGAGCCACAACAATTGTCATTGTATCGCTAATGAATTATGGCAAGGATTTTTGCACAACATCTAGTTGAAGAAGAACATTAATAATTGATCCTGTTAATCCCATCTGGGGTCGTTTATAGCCCCAGGGCCTGATTTGTGCAAATGCAATTCGCAGATACACAAGGCTGTCTTCAAGTTCCGTAAGTGCACTTACATCTGGTGGTGGTGTATTACATCTTATTGGTCAAGGGTTGCAAATTGTGGAAGTTTTCCATTTTCAAGCGACCGTTTGCATGGAAGACAAATTTTGCCACTAGAAAATGTTTTATCATGTGTTGTCAAGAAAAGGTATTCTTCTTCCAAATCAGGCGTGGAAAACTTACTATTTTTTGTGAAATTCAATTGATCACAAATTGCACATGCAATGGAAGGAGTGTCTTTGATTTGCTTCATGTAGGTCTGTCTTGCATCTTTCTTCCACGGGGAAGTATGGGTACAAAGTGTTTGTTGGTTTTCATTGGTAGTAGTGCATGGTGTTGCTTCTAGCCCACGAAATGTGATTTTTTCCTCTCGAACAGTTGCATGACCATTTTGGGATATGCGACCGTACCTATTTATGTTGTGTTGTGCACGAACAATTTTTTTTAGATTGTGATATGTCAGTTTCTCTCTAGAAGGAAGCATAGAAATGTATTTTTTTCTCTCGCATATGACCTTTTTCAAGTTGTGGTAACTTAGTCTACATTTCTTGTTCAAGGGCAGGATGACCTCATGGAAGCTGGGATGAATTTCACTCTGATTAAATAGCATGTGATGTTTATGCACATTCGATGTGGTTTGGATGGCATTGACACTGGACCCTGGAACGACAATATTTCCTATACCACCAATGTTTTTTTTCTCTCACGTATGAACTTTTTCAGGTTGTGATAACTTAGTCTACATTTTTTGTTTAATCCTTGTATGGCCTCATCACAACTGGGACGAACTTCACGCATGAACTTTTTCAAGTTGTGATAACTTAGCCTACGTTTTTCGTTTAATCCCTATATGGCCTTATCACAACTGGGAGGAGTTTCATTCTCATTAAAAAGCATGCCACGCGTATGCATATTCAATGTAGTTTGGGTGGCATGAACATTGAACTCTGAACCAGTGATATGTCCAAGAAAAGGTTGATAATGGATATGTGTCGTATATGTTTTCAACGAGAGGATGTCAATTGTTCGATCGTAATTTGAATCAATAGAACAGGAATGGAAAGTGCCATCTAGCAGAGCCGACCAGACCTGAATATTTACTCTAAATATGATAGATAGCCATTGCAAACAAAATTTGCCACCCTCCACATTTTTGTTTTCATATGGCAGTGCCATGTTTACAAGGTATTCTTTCCAACTTCCAATTGCCAACATATTTTCTAGGAGATATGGCGAAAGGTGTTGATGCAAGTAGTTAAAATCTTGTTGGTTGCTGCCTATAATTGCATTGCAAAAGGATTGTACAATGTAAAGCTGTAACGACTAGACATCGAAATCTGTTGCTACCAAACAAAAAATTGCATTGAACAGACTATCTCCACATCTAGATACAACAGTTGTTGCTATCTGCAAACCATGGTAGTCTATGAGATGCATAATCTGTTTCCACTGTGATTCAAGGTCTTTGCAAATGAGGGACAAGTAAATATGAGGTCCTCCAAGATTGAATATGGACCATTTTCTGTACAATAGTGGTTCATAATGACCACTGACAGGATTGACATCATGGAACAAGATGCAATATGGATTGCTAGATGCAGTTTTGTTGAATAGTAGATATCTTGTTTTTGTTTTCAATGACCATATTCCAATTGATATATTGAGCCACTTAGACAACCACCAGATACAAAATGTATCTCCCCAAAGTCCCCTCTCATGTGCAGACATAATTGGAGATGCAGACAACCGCATCTTGAAAAATACGTAGTGACATCATGTATTCCATGCAACTGTCGAACAAAATCAAATTCCAACACGTATTCATATGACTCCAATGCCTCTGCGTCACCATTTTTTAAACAACTCAAGAAATAATCAATCAATCCATTGCGTCAGTCGGTCGAGGAATAACAGAAATGCAGTAGAACCTGAAATGCATTGAAAAGGAAATCTCCTACAGTATACGAGAATGCATCCAATCTAAAAAGACCATTGCTATGCAACACCTCGTCAATGTTGTCATGAATAATGGAGTGTGTATCTATTTCATAAGAATCAACATCTATTACTTGTTTCATCTCTTAAACTGTGATTTTCAAGTTGTTTCTTAGCTATTTTCAGTTTGTATGAAAACAAAGAAAAGGGGAAAAAAGAATAAAACAAAAACAAAAAAAAGACAAATAAAAAACTACAAGCGTGGAACTGCGTACCAATCCCAGTATGTATCCTTCAACCTTCTTCTTGTCAAATTCAATTTCTCCTAGTCGCCACAACAGATGAAAAGAAAACAAACCTACACTGAACAATGAACCAAACAAAAGAAACAACGCAAATAAATAACACTATAAATTTGTTGAGCACAAAGACCGATTTGAACCTATTCATGGTGTGCATCCTACAAGCTTCTCAGAGGCAGAATATGTTCTGCAAAATAGAAAGGACAGGACAAAGGAAAAAAGTGGATGGATTTTTTTGACCCATAGAATAAAAGCATTCCCTGTCACTACACCCCGACGAATGATTCCCCCTTGTGACAGCTCCAAATTCGTTTTCTAAACCACTTTGCATTGTAATTTTTGAAATAGCTATGGCACAATATCCAGGATGTGGCAGTTGGCATATGAAGACGCATGGTTTCCAGGAACAAAAAATAAGATCATGCAAAAAGATGTTCTGCAACAGAATTTCGAGGTAGGGACTCCTACCATTGAAAAATCTTGCCTGCAAGGTGCAAAAAACCAAGTAGAAAAAAAGGAATAGCAACGAAAAGATGGCACGAAAACTTACCCGTCAACAAGGGATGACAAGAGCTCAGCCCCAAAACTTGCAAACTGCAACAACAAGTCCAATAACTTGCAAAGTTGAAGAACAACAAACCAACAAACAAGCACAAAGAGATCCAACTGCAACTGCAGGACCTCAACTTTGCAAAGTTGAATCAAGCAAGAACAAGAAGCATGGAATGAACCAACGAACAAGAATCAACCACTGAACCAGTGATGCCAGTGGAGAACAATTTTGCACAATTTCATTGCAAACAACACCATCAAAAAAATGGAACGAAACTATATTGCAACACATCTGTACAATAAACATTTAAGGTTGTGAGACCTGTTAGGTAAACACTTAATACTGTCAGAACCGTCGAAGGGCGTCACCTTGTGAAAACATTTAAGAAAGAATGCAATGTGGCGGACCTATTTACGTACGCAACAATGACAAAGACTCTTGAAGAACACAACAATAAAAAAAAATTACACATAGTAATAGTAATAAAAAAATAATAATATTAATAATATTAACAATAGTTCGAACAACGAAGACTATGCTAAAAAAAAATTTGTTTCAATATGAATAGTACAAATTAAGAAAAGCACCATACATGATAAAAATTTGAATATGGCAACATATAATTCATTGGGAATAGTGAAGCTGACAATAAGACCTCAAATCTATCATCCAATCAGATCATGACATATATGGGTTTTTTTAATATATAAAATATAAGTCTTTTACTTCTGTAGTTTGAACATTAAAAAGTATGCAAAAAATTGTAGTCAAACTACAAAGTAATATGAAGTCAACGAATTATTGATCGCTATAATTCCTCTACACCTTCGGGACTAAAACGAATTACCTATAAAATAAAATTTTAATTAATATTTTTAAATTATACTTATTTCGAAATATATATATAAGGGTATTAATACAAAAACAAATTACTTTAACTTCATAAATATTATTATTTAATATTGTTATTTTTTTATTAGTATTTACTTACACGTAGTTTTTGGTTTAGTAGTGCACTAATTTATATAAATTAGAAATACCATCCATAAAAATGAAAATACAATTTATTTATTTTTTAAATATAAATAAATTAATTAATTAATTAATTAAAAATTTATTAAATTAAAAATTAAAGTTATAGCAATTTCCTTATATTAATATGGTGTGAAGACTAAAAGATAGATGAGTGAGGAGAAATAAAAATACACATATAATTATAATAAATCAATAAGCAGAAGTATTAAACAAATATATGTTAAAATGAGAATATAAATTTTTCAAAAATATATATATATAATTTTTTAAATAAAAAATTAAAGTTATAGCAATTTTGTTAGGTTAACAAGGTGTGAAGATTAAAAGATAGATGAGTGAGGAGAAATAAAAATACACATACAATTATAATAAATCAATAAAAAAATATTAAACAAATATATGTTAATTTGAAAAAAAAGTTAATTTGAATATCTTAAAAAATATGAAGAAATAAAAATATACATACCATTACAATAAATAAACATATAATTATATACATTAAAAAATTTATTAACACATTTTAAAGAGAAGAATGTAAAAAAGTAAATATACAATTATAATAAATCAATGAAAAAACACACATGTACATAACAAATTAATAATAAATAATAGTAAATAAGCATATTTACAAATTAAAAGTTAATTTGAATATGGAGAAATAAAAATATACATACCATTACAATAAACAAACATATAATTACATTAAAAAAAATTATTAACACATTTTAAAGAGAAGAATGTAAAAAGGTAAAAATATAATTATAATAAATCAATAAAAAACACACATGTACATAACAAATTAATAATAAATAATAGTAAATAAACATATTTACATATTAAAAACTTTAATTGATATGTTAATAAAAATAATATAAAAATTTTCATTAACATGTTTTTTATATTTGAAAAAAGTATACATTAAAGTTTAAAAATTTAAATTTTAAAATGATAAATAGTTAGAATATAAATTAAGAATTTCAAATATTTACAAATTAAAAAATTTCCTTATATTTTAATATGATGGAATTTTCATCATGAGATTTTCATTCTCACTTTTAAATAATTAAATTTGTATATTAACTTAATAAATATAATAATTATGATATGTTTAATGTAAATTTTTTAAATTTAATTTATTAATAAGAAAGATTAAATATATGAAAAAATAATTTTTATCATAATTTTCTACACTTTCAATTTTATTATTTTTAAATGTGAAGTAATTTGATTTTTTTTAAATGTAAAGTAATTTGATTTTTTTTAAATGTAAAGTAATTTGATTTTTCCTTCTACACTTTTGATAATCTTGAATAAATTTTGATAATATTAAGAAAGTTATATTAAATAAATTTACATTAATATAACATAAAATAATTCAAAAATTTAGTAATAACAAACTCACTGTAAATGCATACATTTTATTTTAACTCTTTATATCTTTAATTTGGTAATAACTAACTCATTGTAAATGCATACATTTTGTTTTAACTCTTTGAATTTTAAACCTTCAAAAAAAAAAATATTTCCAAAACTATAAACCTTAGATAATAAATTTCAATAAAAATAATTATATACTAATATAAAAAAAAAATTAATAAAACATATTTAATTTACTTTAAACTAATATAACAAAAAATAATTAATAAAACATATTTAATTTATTTTATACTAATATAAGAAAAATAATTAATAAAACTTATTAATAAATTAAATGAAATGCAATATAAGCATAGACATGCACAGAACCAAATATTATCACTCGCCAAAACTAGCCTCGCGAGTTTGAAACCATACAATGCATTGAAATACCCCTATTAGAGTCGGAGCGTCTAGAGAGTGGAGCACTGAGACAGGTCAAAATACCCMTGAAGCTTGGGAAATATTCTCTACCTCATAAGGCATACTCAATCCCTAGGCTTCTCTCGCCAAAGGTACCATCACGTGTTTCAAATCAAATATTAAAAGAACAAACAATCAATTCAAATTGAAATCATTATAGCGCAAGAACTCACAAGGACCGTTTTTGTGCTTGCACCGACCTACTTTGAAACACCACATGAAATAAAAGGAGTAGGATAAACATCGAGCAAACAAATCCGTTTTTGGCT
>SNQJ01S0240088.1:0-13564 GCA_010110895.2 Picea sitchensis
ATAGATCTTCTAGAACTGTGAGCTTATGCTCCTGCATCAATGTGACAATAAATCAACCATTTCTCTGTCACGTAATCATGTTTTCTAGAAGAAAACTATGCATATTGATACAAGATATCATTTTATTCGAGAGCTAATAAACAATGATGACATTTATGTACTGTTTTGCAAATCTGAAGATCAGTTTGACATGTTTACAAAGACTTCACCCAAAGAATTATTTGAAACTCACAGAAAGAACATTGGGGTTTGTGAACTGTAATATTGCAGAGTTTTGTTTTTGGGCGAAATGATTAAGGGGGAGAATGTCATAAAATTAATCATTTCACCGCCTAAAAGATGGCTTATCTTAGCGGATCGAATTTTGAAGAGTTATCACTGCCTTATTCATTTAATGATCTAATAATTATCACCGCCACACCATTTTATTTATTGACTGATCGAATTTCAAAGGGACAATGAACCAATAATGTTTTAAAAAATCCAAACTTGACATAGGTACAATGAAAGGGAAAGCTAACCAACTAATTGTATCAATATATATACATCTATGTAATTCAAATTTTGATATGCAACAAATATACCGAAATAGAAATTGATAGAGAGTTTTGAAGAGTGTTAACAAAAGATTTTATGCTCTGTACATTTTTGAATCTTAATTTGTAAACTAATGATAATGTTCAAATTCATTACAAAGTATTTTTTTTTGTTGTTGTAGCATGCATACTTTGTTTACTGTTTGAAAACTTCAGTTTAATCCTTATGATGTGCAGTGTTTTGTTGTAAAATTCTATTGAGGTTTTAGTACAGAGGTATTGGGTTGATTCATTGTTGCAGTGAAGTTATTTTGCTGTTTTTAGTGTGTTGTTATAATTTCCATGTTTCTGTTATAACTCTATTTCATTGTAAAGTCATTTTACTCTCTGCTAAAACACCTGTTAAAAATGTTGTTGTAATTTTTTTTTTATGTAATAGATTTTTATTATTTGCTGAAACATCTGTTGAAACATGTTGCTGAAACACCTAGCTGGAGGTTACAAATGTTGAAACTAGTGTAATAGTTGTTCATTGTTTTTTGAAGTACTCCCTTGCATCCTTCACTTGTTATGTTTATGGTCATGTACAACACAAAATGAAGATATCGCAATAGTCCCAAAGGCCACCAACGCGCTGGCGACCATCCCGACTAATCAATATATAGAGAGACAATAAGAGTAGTCATTGCAAGTGTAATATGCTAATCAATTATAAATAGGCAATATGAGGACTCTTCCATTAGAGTCTATTAATATATATGCACAAAATGATTATACTCACATTGGTGCACCATACATGAGCAATGCAAAGGCACTTCCTCTAATGTCACGTCAAGGCAGAAAAATCAGTGCACATGATTAACATCCTATTTCATATAGAACTATCATGACTATCTAAAATGTAAAAAGTAGGTCTGTTGTGATCACTATAAATAAAAATTCATATCTATGATTATCGAGGACTAAGACGGAGCTGAATGTTAAGGGATATGGTAGAGTTGAGGGACCTAAAATTCCAACTCCCAAGCGTATGAAGTTGTTCTTCGTTTCTTTGTTCTCAAATTCTAAGTTCTTTATTTGCGCAACGACGAAAATAAGAAAAGTACTATGCCTCTCAGCGAGGAGGTGGCACACGTCTTTTGCTTATACCATTTATATCATTTGGAGTGTCAGCGTACAAGCATGAGAGGTTGGGCGTATACTTATACCCGTTTCCTCAGTTGCAATTTTACTTTGCTTTCTCTCTGTCTCTGCACGGATATTCTCTCACTTGGTGGACGCCAGAGAAAATAACGCAGCATGAGAAAATGGTAAAGGCTGACTTATTCGACACGAACACAGTAAACAAAAGGAAAGGTACGTGTTACTCGAATGGTTTTGGTTGATCCTAGCTCCGCAAATGCATTTCATCCTTGCCTTGGTTTCCTGGCAAACTGTCAAAAACACAATCTATATTGTATTCCTATCCCACAGGCAGGCATACACATTTATTTAGTATTCAGAATTTGTCACCACCATTGCTTTTGTTGTTGACCGCATATGCTCTACGCCATCCTTATTTCTCCATATATGCGCGTCTCTTTCAGTTGAAGCTGTAGTCTATTTACAATATAGGTATCTTAGGACAATTGTCTATTTACAATATAGGTATCTTAGGACAATTTTCATAGGTACCTGGTATTCATTTCGGAATTAAAATGTATGTGAAGTTGCTTTTGTCGGTTAAGATGCAACTATCTTAAAAGTATTTATTCCAACGATTTTATTATATGGTGCATAAACATCCGCAACCTTTCATTCATGTACGAGCTGTAATCTTTTGCATCTATAAAAACGCCAATGAATCGCTCTTCTCCATCCCTTTAAGTTCAATCTTTCCGCTACTTGTATCTCATGGGTATCTCTAGATTCATTTAGTATTAAAAGTATCTGGTGTTTTTGCCTCGAGGGTTTAGATTCAACGCTTTACACTTTATTCCAATCAAACAATTCAATTATATGGTTTACACTTTATTCAAATCAATTTTTATTATATAGTGCCTGATTTTATTACATGTTGCATAAGCCCATATAAGAAGCATAAGATTTCAGTCTTTCCATTTTATATTTCAAAATTATTTTTATTAATAAATACAGGATGAGTAATCCTAAAGGTTAAGAACATGTGTTTCTTCCAAATAAGTTAAAGTTTTAAATTTAGAAAAGGATTGATATCTAGAAGAGAAAAAAGTTCCTTTTGATATGAGAGCTAATGCAATGAGTTTATATCAAAATTTTCTTGCCAATTTTAAGAACATTGAGTTTTTGTCTGAAAAAATAAATTGTAATATAGGATTAAAGCAAGATTGTCCCCTATCCCATACCCTTTTGGAAGATGGTGGTTGTGGGAGCCCTACTTTGGTTGGTATAGTCATCATTATTCTTCTTTATTCCAATGATATTGCTCTTATGGCAAGGAGTCCCTATAACCTTGGTAAGTAACTAAGAATCATCAAGGACTTTACTCTAGTACATATATGACTATGAACACCAACAAAACAAAGATTATGATAATTAAATTTAAAAATATCACCTGCATTAATTAATATCTTATATGGCAACAATAACTTGGAGGAAGTGCCTTCCTACAAATATCTCATAATGGAAACTCAATTGGAACTATAGCATTGAGAAAAGGATAAATGGAGGGTGGAAAGATTATTTGAGGCTTCAAACCATTTGTAAATTAATAGAAATTTTACTATTGCATAAAAAAAAACTCCTCTTTGAGAGTCTCATCACTCCTATTATATTATTATGATGTAAAGTTTCAACATGTAGTATCTCAAGCTATTCTTAGATAAATATAGAGAATATCCAAATGAATTTCACTTATAATCTCAAAAATACACCCTATCATATCCTCCTCATAGAAGGGAACATTTCAGCCATTGAGAGCATGGCTATGATTAGATACTTAATGTATAAGAACAAGATAAACAACATAGACTACAAGTGGACACCCAAAAGTGCTATGGATAGTATAAAGATGACAAGTCTTGGATAAACCATTGGGAAATACATGAAGCATCCATTTTACATAATATCAATAATATTAAAAATATTTTTACATTTAAATCTAAGGAGAAGAGGATAAAAGAAAATAAAGATACTATAAGGAGGTAGTCAACCCTAATCTAGAAGATCAAAAGTGTCTCTTGGTTTTGAATAGTGCAAAGAAAAGAATCAAGTTTCTAAAATAAGAAAAAATTCTCATGTGCTCCATACTAAGACTCTAAGAAAATAACTTTATCTTACAGTGTCATACATATTGAGAGTCAATGTTGGGTAGTTCACAGAAAACCATGAGATGAAAGAATATATCATTTCTTAGAGTGTTTTAAGTGTACCCAAATTAAATCACAATGAGAGAGAGAAAATAGTGGGAGAGAGAAGAGTAAAGAAAAAGGAAAAAGAGAAAGAGTGGTAGAGAAGAATAAAAAGAGGAAAAAAGAGAAATAAAGATGATAAAGAAAAGGATAAGAAGAGAGAGTGAAGAAGTTGTGTGACTTACACCATCTTAACAGGCTCCAAAATATTAGTTGCCAAGATCTAAGATCTAATATTACAGTCATGCCACATTTTGAAAAATATGGAATTGGTTTTCAGTGTATCTTAGAGAAAAGAGAGGCATATGCCCATATGACAAATTAGCAAAGACAAAAGATTCTCCTCATTTTTTTTTAAGTATAAAAGTATTTTCATAGACCAAATTTCGGCCGAGAAGTGTATTTTTTTTTTTTTTAAAGTATAAACGTATTCTCATAGACCAAATTTAGTGCACTAAGTGTATTTGATAGGCATATGCCTATGTGACAAATGAACAATGACAAAATATTCCCCTTTGTTTTTCGAAGTATAAACATCTCATACTCATACATAAGATTTTGGGCACAAATTTTCTTTTATATGGTGAGCATATATGTATATTTTTTTGATATTAAATAACAAATAATTTATGATATTAAATAATAAATAAATATTAACGAGGAATGAATTCTTTTGCATCTTCACGTTACCAAGAAAAAGTTCAGTTATAAAAATAATCGAGTTTTTATTTTATATTTTTGAGAGATTATTGTCATAAACGCAAACATGGATAATCATGCATATTTATAAGTGCGGATAATCATGAACATGGATATTTCTTCCCGCCTCCAGTTATTTCATCGGAGCTGCACTTTGTTTTGTCCACTTCATTGTTTTCCTCCCACTTCCCCTCCATCGATTCCAGCGGTTTGACTCCATACACTAGTTTTGCATCTTCTACACTTGGCTCTTTTTGTTGCGATAAAAACTGTATAAACCCATCTGACCCAACCCCAATGGCACTCCAACAAAGTTTGGTGCCTGCGTATAGCGGCTCCTACCTTTTTCGTCTTCAACACGCGGGCTCTTTTTGTTGCGATAAATACAGTATAAAACTATCTGATCCAACCCCAATGGCACTCCAACAAAGTTTGGTGCCTGCGCAATATGAAGTACACCACAAATAAACAAATCGCTAAGCGGGAGCTATATATCGCGGTTCTTACTGTCTGATATTGCTGGGTCATATAGAATGATCACATGAAATTTGTCATATAAAGTCGTAAGAACAATTTAATTATTATATTACCATGATGACAATATCTCTGCTGAGAGCGCCATACACCATCCACAGCACACTTCCGAGGAAAGCGAACAACGAGAAATAGAAGCTCGGCATGAATTCCACGCTCTTGGTTTGGATTACAAGTCTCTAAATAGTAACAAACACAGTATAAAACATTAACAATAGGCATTATCAGTAGCAATAATGTATGCTAAAAGTTGTTGAGCCTTTTTTTTCAGATTTTTGTTCCGCTGGTATAGTGCGCCATAATTATGAAAATTAAAGAGAGCAGAGCTTACAATTACGCATAGCGGCGAAGCGTAGAGAATAACAGTCGCTATCATTCCTGCAGTTCGTACAAGCACCTTCTTATGCTTATGGTCATGTACAGCACACAAATGAAGCTATCACAATAGTCCCAAACGCCACCAACGCACAGGCGACCATACCGGTAATTTTCCTCCAAATTATATATAAAGAGAGAGACAGTATGTGCAATCCCTCCAAATTCCAAGTGCATTATGCTAATCAATTATAAATAGGCCATTAATTTTAGCGAAGAAACTCTTCGATTACTATTTACTTTAGAGGAAATATGATGAAATTCCAATATTACTTAGGGTTTAGATGGAGCGAATATGAGATAGATGCAAACGAAGCACAAGTCGAGAAGGAGGCCAGTGCCATTGACAACCATAACTACAATGTTATCCGACCCATTGCTGATTAGAGGTGACCCGTATAACGTGTAGAGAAGACAATTGAAGAGCGCTATTGTATATGGTAAGCCCAAAAAGCTCTCCGTAGTTCTCTTTTCTATCACCCTCTTGATTGTAGTATTGTTCACCAATATCGCAAAATATGAAATCAATGTTATACACAATATGGTTCTTTACTCACATTGGAATGAAAATGATTATACTCACATCACATTGGAACGAAAATGATTATACTCACATCGGTTCACCATACATGACTAAATTTAGTGGACATGTCATGTCCAGTCAGAAAAGAACTCAGTGTAATGTCATGTCTAGTCAGAAAAATTAGTGGACATCTCGGTTCATGATGATGATGATGATGATGATGATTAACGTCCACTAAGACCTAATTGGTCTATTAGACTTTAAGAGGGTAAGTGATTAATTGTGATTCTTTAGAATTTTGTTTTTGTGCTCGAAACGCATTAAGAGAAGCTTTCCAAGATCACCATACTTTTGTTGAGTTAAGAGGTTAGGAAGGTTGGTAGTGTGATCAATATTTTGAAAATGAGATCTAATATGGGTATATGCTGGANGTGACACACTCTTTCATCCCATGGCGTTTTAGGAATTGACCAATGCCCAGTTTCACTATGGAGCTCGTGAGAATTTGTTCTTATCTTAGCAATGCTTATTTTTTTTTTACACTTGGAAAAACTGATAGATAACTTTGATCTTCTAGATTATGGTTGATTACATCTTTATAATACCTTAATTTTTTTTTTCCTCTAACTCTTTATCACACCACATTTTTTCCTTAAATTTTGATTTGACGTTTTTTTAATAATATCTTTATTCTGCAAAATGGTTTCTTCCATGATTTCCCAATAGTCTAACCAAGACCAGGCACCTTTATGCCATCCTCACTTGAGTCGATGGTGGTTATGACTTGATTTTGAAGCAATTTTAGGTAGCCTCTTGTCTTCCATGTTGTTTAACTTGTTCTTATACAGATATTCATAGCCATGCTCTCAATGGGGAAGAGGCTTGTATCTACGAAGAGGATGAGATATGAAGTATTTCCATTAATTTTGAGATTATAGGTTATACAATTCTTTTGTATTTTCTCTATCTTTCTCCAGGATTCACGAGAGATACTACAACCCCAGACTTCACATCCATAAAGAATAACAAGTGTAACAAGAGTCTCAAAGAGGAGTTTCTTCTTATCCCAACTCCAAGGATCAACTGATTTACAATTGTTTCCAAGCCCATAATAAGCTTTCCATCCCCCAATAATCATTTTCTCAATGCTATAATTCCAATTGAGCTTGTGGTGAATATCAATTCTAAGATATTTGTATGAAGTCACTTCCTCCATGTTGTTGTTGTCATATACAAAGGTATCATAAAATATTTTATTGGATTTAATAATCATGATCTTAGTCTTATCAGTATTAATAGTCTTACCCATATTGGAGAAAAAATCCAATATAATCAAAATCTTAAAAAAAAGTAAAATTAAATTTGATATAATCAATAAAAACATAAATTCATATCTTATGTTTCAAAATTATGGTTACTAACATCTTAAATGAACATATTCTATACAGATAAATAAAAATATGAACAAATGGTTAATTTATTATATAATATATGGTTTCATTCTATAATACATAACCATATATAATAATGTCAATCTCATATTTTACATTTAAAATTTGTTAGATAAATGTTTTTTTCAAAGAAATTAAAACTCGTGAAATAAAAGTATTGATAAAATTTAAATTCATGAAATTTAAATTCATGAAATTTAAATCATAAATAAATAGTTATAATAATATAAAAATAAAAGTTTCAATATGTCCTCAAATGACCAAACTTATTAACACGAAAAGTACCTCTCATCATCATGTTATTCATGCTACATGCCTTTTATTCATGATTAATCTTATCACTTTGATTTTCTCACAATGCATGTGAGAACTAATACTTGAATTTAACATATTTAAGTGTAAATCATGTTATTCATGCTACATGCCTTTTATTCATGATCAATCTTATCACTTTGATTTTTACACAATGCATGTGAGAACTAATACTTTTCCTTAACACATTTAACTGTAAGGATGTTGTGCAATCTCAAATGACCAAACTTATTAACATGAAAAGTACCTCTCATCATCATGTTATTCATGATCAATCTTATCACTTTGATTTTTACACAATGCATGTGAAAACTAATACTTGAATTTAACATATTTACACAATCTTATCACTTTGATTTTTACACAATGCATGTGATAACTAATACTTGAATTTAACATATTTAAGTGTAAGGATGTACAATAGCTTGCTATTTATATTATTTATAGCATGGTATTTGTTGTGCTCTTTCTAGCCTAAGTCTTTCATTAAACCTTACAACGTTTTAAGTACAATTAGTCATTGTAGTTAAGTATAGAAATGATATTTTTTTTCAATACTTAGTTATGATATTCATTAGTTTGATTTTGAAAAAGTGTATGATTGATTATTTTGATGTTTATGTATAGGTGTTTGGTTCTTCACTCACTGTGGATTAGATTGAAAATAATGGATCTATACGCTTTACCAACAAATTAGTATTATTATTATTTCTCTTTCTTTCCAATGGTTTGATTCTTCCTAGCCTTTTCAATCATGGCTTGGATTCTCCTCGTCCATGTGACTAATCTCCTACACAATGGTTCCCTGCCAATCCCTCTTCATTCGGGTTTAGTCATTATCCGGGTTTCCCCTCTTGGTATTAATAGGGATGGATTTCCTTCTGTGGTCTCTAGACCTGTGTCGGTTTCGGGTACATGTACCATTTGTTAAAGGTCGTTTCATCTTTTCCTAGGAGTATGGCATGGGTTACTTCAGCGTTGCTTGGTACTGAGACATTGGCACGAGGCATTTTCTCTACCCCTTATTACCTTGAAAAAAGAAGGGTCACCTTGCATCCTTAAATTGATAACCATCTTTCGGCTAACCTAACCTCCTCCGTCCCTCAAGACCTATAGCTGTTTAGTTTTGGGATTCAATTTTTTTTTATAAATTATATGAACAAATTTACAATTTCTATATTTCTATTCAATTTAGGTATTGAGGATTACAAATGTAACGACCCCACCGTTACGACAACTAAGCGACATACAATAGGTAAGCACAAATTTATTTTATTGCCGCGTTAGGAAATTAAAGCGTCACTATAATTAGCAACATCATCGACACATAAATCACATAAATTAACAAACACCACTAACGTATTAACAATAATTCATGCCTCAAACCGACACATCCTCAATTTAGTAATGGCATATAACCAACCATCATCATAATGAAATGACTACACAAGTAACAACATCACCTTCTACTCATCATTGAAGTAGATAAAAATGCCATCAACGCGTCAATGAAGGGTAGAGACTCATAACATAAATAGATTACCACATTAGCACAAATTGAAAGATCGAAGCAAATTACAACAACATTCAACTAGATAATTGATATAAGTGTCTACTAGTCCATCCTACCCTGCAAGGTTAGGACCTCCAGGACACATAAGCAATGCTCAAGCCCAGGTTCCAATTGATGTTAACCATTTAAGGTTTAAAGGTTGACGATTGTTCTGAGGAACAAGGAGGTGTCTACATCCCACTAACACAATCCATCCAAGAAACTAGCTAAACGCATAATCTACGATCACTGATCAAATAAATCCATCAATCCTAAACAACAATTAATCAAGTAACATGAGAATTATTCGCATAACACATAATAGACCATATTAAATCCAAGGCACAAAACATTTAACAATTAATTTCAGGGCACAAGGCCTAGTCACAAACGCCACCATCCATCATAAAAACATTGCATTACACGCTACATGACTAATGTTTGAGACCATCATTTAGTACATAAATCCATTGCGCAAGAAGTCTAAGTAGTCGATCAATAAGAAACACATCATTCTAAGGTCGTAAGTATAAACCACTTTTTCATTCATTAATCAATCAATAACCAATCGTTGCGCATGGTTAAATAATTACATAACCATCCATATATCCCATTCTTCGTGCACAACTTAATCAACTTTAATTTAAATTTGGGGCGCAAGATCAACATCTACTTTAATGCAGGGAGAAAGGTAAAATCAATTGTAACTATGCGGCGCAAGTAATCCAAAATTTTAATTCAATCTAGTAACATCGATATTCAAACCACAATATACAACTATAATTAATCCATCATGCCTTAATAAATTTTAATGGCGCAAGTAGCAACTATTAAATCGACACACATTATAGTATGATTTATTTCGTGCAAGATGTTTAATGTATACAACCGGGCTTCATTTAATTTTATTGTGCACAAGAGGTCTTATTACCTAGTTCACTCATTCATTTCATTATCATTTATTGCACAAGGTCTAAAGTCTAACACGTGCATTCATCACTAGTACTATTATGATGTTACTCCTACAATTGTAGTTATAATTATACAAATTATTCATTATTAATATAAATTCTTAAAATAATAAACATGTTCAATAATTATCACCATATCATCATTATTCAAAAACAATCATAATCAATAACATACCATTCTAATATTATTGAATCGACAATCATTAATAAAACTTATGGTCATGGAATAATTACCTAGCATTAATATTCAATAGACAATTAGATTCATTAATATACCACTGTGATATTATTGAATCGCCAATCATTAATAAAACTTATCGTCATTAAAAATTGCATTGCATTATCATTCAATAAAAGAACATATTTAATAATAGACCATTATAGTACTATTGAATCAACACATTAATAAAGACTTGCAACATCAWWTTTTTACAATAAAAGAATACATTGATGGGAAAAAATCATCTACACCATGGAAACAACCATCATTAATACAATACTACATTTTAAAAATAGTAAATTGAAATTCAAAATCATTAATTTAAGGAGGGAAAAACATTGGGATTCAGTGCCTCAATTTCGAAGAGAGACATGGCATTGCAGAAAAGAAGAATGCTATTTGTTGGGCATGGGGACACTGAGATAACTCTGTCCCACATTAAAAATGTTGATTGTAGAGGAGGAGTACTCACATTTGTGTGAATTTCYAGATGATTTTATTGAAGAAATATTGCCATGGCTGCCGACGGAATATCTCTGTAAATTCGACATTGTTTGCAAAGAATGGAACACACTATTTTCGTCAACCAAATTTATCACTGCACAATGGGCAGAGGCGCCTCCTTACAAAAACCCAATGATGTTGGTAGGTGCTGTGGAGTACAATCGAGATTGTTTCGCATACTCATCCTTCACGCGGAGTTGGAAGACCTCTCGTTTATCCCTTCCCTTTATAGAGGAAAAAGAAGGCGTGCCTAGGGTTTCTATTCCCTTTTGTTACCTGGGATTAGGAGAAGGCCTCTTCTTGATTGGAGGAAATTCCACCCAGTCCATCTATGTATGCAATCCTCTCACATGAAGTTCTTTACACTTCCACCCATGACGCTCGACGAACATTATTTGACTAGGGAGATAGGTATCGTGCGGGAAGGGGAAGATGGATAAAATATAGCAGTTATTTACCTCTCCAGGGTCCTTGGACGAAACACAGTGGAAATTTTTTATTCCACTCAGGAGGCGTGGAGGATTTCCATAGTCTTGGACCTGAATTTGAATTTATACCCACGTGTGAATAAGGGCGAGGGAATAGTTTTTTCCGGACTCATATTATTCTATTATTTAATGGAGTCAGATACCGTGGATGACATTATGGAGTCATAACAGAGAATCGGTGCGTGAAGGAGTAATTCACACAGTCCTTGGGCAGCGAAATTTGTGTGTGGAACATAATTTTCTCATTTGTTCAAACAAATTTTCTCGGAGAAATCATTTTAAACTTTGCATACATAAAAAATTTAAACCCCAAATCATTTTTACAAACAAATTCTCTCGGAGAAATTGTTTTAAACTTTGCACACATAAAAATTTTAAACCCCAAATCATTTTTATTACACTTGCTCAGAGTAAGAAAATCATTGCAAACTTTCACAGAGAAAACGTTTAAACCCCAAATTGTTTTTACACTTTGCTCAGAGAAAAATCATTTTAAACTTTGCACAGAGAATTGGAAAATACATGAGTGAGAGAACCCAACCATCGAATTTTATTCCTAGCTAAATCCCTCAAGCAAACTTTCCAAACAATAACAAACATCCATTACAATTTCATCAACACATGAATCTATGTACAATTTATAACTAATTTACAGTTGCAACTTTTAAAAAAAAATGTGTACCGTAACCAACAGATGGCTTGTTGATGTTCTTCGGCTGCTGGAGATCCTCCTCGTTCATGCTTGTTAATTGTTGAGACCTCACCGGTACCTCCCAACAAACGCTAGGGGCACTCTTCTTCCCCCTGAGCCCCCTGAGCCACAAAGAGGACATGCACACAAACCAGAGAAAATCTAGCTCCCAGCTCGCCTCGCAAGGTCAAGCTATCACTTTATATTCGAGCTGGGTATGCCAACTCCCACAAGAAAAATTAGTCAAGAAAAACCTGACAGCATAACCTTACGCATACCAGTTGTCATCCCTTCCTCTCATTTTCCATTACTTTTATAGAGTTCTTCTTAGTGACACTTGCTAAATGCATGTTAAATTCTTTTTATTAATTTTTTATTGGGAAATATTCTCCCCCGATTCCTTATTTATACAATAAATTCATTTAATTAATTAAATTAATTTGTCAATTTCCCTCACTTACCTTAAAGCGTTTCTAAAAATGCTTCTTGTTGTCCCTTTATTCCCTCAATTTCCTTTAATGACTGGTGCCTTTCTTAAAGCTTAGTTGAGTTTTATTTAGGAAACCTCTCTAGACTAGATTCCTTCCTATGTTCTACATTCCTTTTTGCATTTAATTTCCCCTTTTTGTCTAAGTTCCAAATTAGCATGTCTTTGCACATAAAGAATAATTAATTCTTAGATAAATTATTTCCCTTTAAATTCTTAATTCGATTTTTCTTCATCCCCCCTTCATTAATTGATTAATTAATTTTTATTCCTCATACCCTATTTAGACCTAGGCTTAGCAAATTTTTAGGGGAATTTTATAATTACTATACTTTACTCATACAACATTTTTTTTTAAGGCTGACCATGTCAAAATAAAATATGTTTTCTAGGAACCTAGGTTCATTGACTCACCAGTGTTAAAAATCATGACGTACCCTTCGGGACGAACTACGTTCTCCAAGGGTTCCACTCGCCTTTACTCATGTTTCATTTATGCAATGTGCCCTTCAAGATGAACTACGTGCTCCAAGGGTACCACTCACCTTTTGACTAATTTTGGTAGTTTTCCAACCCTCGGAGTCAATACTCCATAAGGCAAACTTGTGGGAGACTAAGGGCCTTTAAGGAATAATGACCCTGCCTTCTTGCGCACCCCTTAGAATCTTCGTGAGAGACTGTCTCAGTTTTCCCTCACGACATCATGGATCTCTCGAACTAGGTAATATTTAACCTATAGTTTGAGCCATGATGAGTGTTCTAGTAGGCTGTGGCAGGGTTGTTACCACACATCTCACTCAATATATATGGTTGATGTGCATGGCCCCTTTACTCCTATTGTGAGTCTAATTAG
>SNQJ01S0240089.1:0-13564 GCA_010110895.2 Picea sitchensis
AACAAATACCCCTTTCTAAGGATTGATGATCTATTGGATCAATTGAAAGGTTCAAGGATCTTTTCCAAGATTTATTTGAGATCATGTTATCACCAAGTGAGGATAAAATAAGAAGACATCAACAAGACAACATTTGGGACAATATATCGACATTATGAATTTGTGGTAGTGCCTTTTGGGATATCAAATTCCCTATTTGTTTTCATGTTCCTGATGAATGGAGTGTTCAAGGAATACCTGGACATGCTTGAAATTTTTTCCTAGATGACATACTCATCTATTAAAAAACAAAAGAGGAACATCATTATCATTTAAGCATGGTGTTGCAAGTCTTAAGAGAGCATAATTTTTATTCCAAGCTAACTAAGTACATCTTCTATGAAAGGAACATTCATTACTTGGGGTATATTGTTTCAGAAGAAGGGATAGCATTTGATCTCGAGAAGAGGCCAACATTAGAGGATTCCAATGCCAAGAAATGCGGCAGAGGTTAGATATTTCATTGGTATTGCAGGCTATTATTGAATATTCATAAAGGGATTTTCAAATATTGCAAGCCACATCACTTCTTTGCAGAATGGAGTGAAATTTACAAGGACTCTAGAATGTGAAGACAACTTTCAATAGCCGAAAGACATATTGATCAGTGCACTAATATTGGAGATTGTAGACCTGGATGAATATTGTTTTGTGTGCATGAATGCATGCAAGGAAGGGATCGGTGGGGTCATCACTCAAAAATATCATGTGGTATGCCATCACTCAAAAATATCATGTGGTATGCTATGAGTCCATGAAATTAAAAGAGAATGAGAGGAAATATTCTACCCATGATCTAGAATTAGAAATCATTGTTCATGTGCTAAAGATGTAGAGACATTACCTCATGGGTCAAAGATTTGAGATAAGTATATACAACTATGGTCTAAAACATTTGTTTGGAAAACCAACAATGTAGGGAAAACCTAATGGCTCTAATATCTTAGTGAGTATGAATTCGAAATTAAACACATCAAAGGAAAAGAAAATTAAGTGGTTGATGCACTCAACAAAAGGGAGCATGAGGTGCATATTGTAGCCATTAGCATGTACAAGAATGATCTAAAAGATAAAATTTTAGAGGTTGCAAACTCAGATCAATGTTACTTGCAAATAAGGGGTGCATTACAACAGGGCAAGTTGTAGCATAAATTTAAATATTTTAATCTAAGGGAAGATGGATTTATTGTATATCGAGGCAAGGTGTATGTGACAAGCTCTAGTGAGTTGAAAAATAAAGTGGTGAGGGAAATGCATAATGTACCCTATGTTGGACACCCAAGATATCAAAAAACCATTGCAGCTATGAGAAGCCAATATTTTTGGCCCGGAATGAAGAAAGAAGTAGCTAATTAAATAGCTAGGTGTCTAGAGTGTTAGAAGGTGAAAACTGAGCATAGACATCCAGTTGGGATGTTACCATTTCCCATTATAGAATGGAAATGGGAGGTAGTCATATTTGATTTTATTACAAAGCTTCCTCGGATTGCAGTGACGCAACATGATTCCATCATGGTGGTGGTGGTGGACAGGTTGACTATGGTTACACATTTTATCCTAGTGAAAACTACACACAAGACATCAAACATTGTAGATATCTACATTATTAAAGAAGTTTCTAGACTACCTGGAGTGACCAAGGCATTTTCTTCAGACAGAGATCCAAAGTTTACATCCAATTTTTGGAAAGTTTTTTTCAAAGGATTTGGGACAAATCTAAATCTTAGTATAATGTATCACCCATAGTTTTATGGGAAAACAAACCAATAGAATAATTGAAGACATGCTCAAAATGTATTTGATGGACCAACCATCAAAGTGGGAAGACCACATCCACTTAGTTTATTTTTCTTACAATAATGGGTATCAAGCTTCATTAAAAATGAGCCCATTCAAAGAATTGTATGGCAAGAAGTGTAACACACCATTAAGTTGGAATAAACCGACAAGCATAGCTGTTATTGGGCCAGATTTGTTAAAGGAAACAAAAGAGCATATGGTGAAGATCAGGTAAAATTTAAAGGGTTTCCAAGACATGCATAAGATCTTTGCAGACTGTAAAATAAATTCAAAGATTTTAAAGTGCGTGAACATTTATTTTTAAAAGTGAAAGCGAAGATAAGTTCGCTAAGATTGGGTTGTTGCCTAATGTTGGTAGCAAGATATTGTGGGAATTTTGAAATATTAGAGAAGATAGGGACAATTGCATATATGCTAAAATTTCCTGCATCCATGAGAGTGCATAATGTATTTCATGTGTCATTATTAAATAAATATATGTTTGGCCATAACAACACAATTGATTGGTTCGTGATACATGTGGAATAGGAATGAGACTTCCAGGTGGATCTAGTGTGCATCCTAGAACATAAATTCAAGGTTCCTCAGGAAAAATATATAGGGATGGTAAAGGTTCAATGGAATTGTTACGGTCCTGAAGAAACTACATGGGAGAACTAAGAAACTATGTGAGAGGAATACCTACAAAGTTTTGAGAATTTTGAAGAAAACATAAGCTAAAAATGCAAGACACCTTTTTGGGACAGTTAGATTTCCTAGAGAAATTCTCAGAGTTCTAGTTACCTACGTTGATAGCCTGATAAAATATTGGTACAACTCGATGGAATGAGAGCAGTGAAGGGACACAATCCTTGGTTCAGTAGAATGAAAGGAACATGAGAGTTTGATTGGGACTATGGTTGGAGTTATAAAAATTACAAAATTTTGTTTTATTTTCTGAATATTATGATGTAAATTTGTATATGTTTTTGGCATAGTGTTGTGAACTAAGGATGGTGAAAAATTGTATGGGAGGGGGAATGTAACATCCCCACTATAATCCTCAATTTAATTAATTCTTAGTGTGCCTATAATGAATGGATAAGGCCAAGAAATGTAATATGCGAAATGTATTTTTGAATTTTCATCAACATAATTTGATGTCAACTGATGGGGGACATAGAAAGAGATGGGGGATGGTTAATCCATAAGCGATGAGGGGTCTATAAAGTGGGTTTTATTCATGAGTTTAATTCCAAAAATAATTTTCTTGTTTTTAATGCTTTACGTGAACCTTGTGATTCCCCTTGAATGTGGAAGAACCCAATCATTGAATATATGTAAGAGGGTGGGTGTAATCAGTCCCATCCCTTAGTTATTGAGGACTGATCAAAAGTATAATAAACCGGGGAGAGAGTGTAAGTCAATAAAACAACAAAGAAGATAAAATTTGTATGGGTGGGGATAATAGTTTAGACAGTCACATTTTTGCATGGGGAGCAAGAAAAGAGAAGGAAATAAGTGCATGGGAGTTGGAGTAGCAATGTAGGGAAAATTCTAGAGCATTTTGGAGCTGTGAGATGGAAGAAGTAAGTTTTCAAGATTGCAGAAGAACTGGGTTTTCATACTTGAAGAGTGAACTCATGTGTGTGAGTTGCACTAGAGCAACATGTTTGCAATTGTTTTTTTTTTCCTGTTAGTTTTCCTAGCAGTGAGTTCCATTGAGTTTCCCACTAGTGAGATTCATGGTTACCTATGCTAGAAAGACTCTAATAAATGAATGGGAAACTTGATGGGATGATATAAATGAAGGGATACATTCCTTGGATTGGGTAGTTTGAGAGGAAAAGAGATAGTGGGAAATCGAGATAGCTGTAGGAGAATGCGAGTGGGTTGTGGGATTTTTTTGAGTTGTGAGTGGATATTGAGAAACACCCTCTTTCATGGATTCCTAAATCTAGCTTGAGGTGAATTTAATTTTAGATCTAGAACAACAAGTCTATGGTTGGGTGGAACATCCATCCCAAGCAGCTAGTTGCACAACTGTTTAAAAAAAAAAAGTGTTTAACTTTTTTTTTCTGAGTATTTATAAGTTTAATTGTTGTGTGTTTTCCACACATTTTCTCCATGTATGAGAATGAATTTTAAGTTGTTGTGATGAATTTATTAGCAACATTCATGTTAGTTATCATGTTGTAGCTTCATTTAAATAATGGTATCAATAATGGTTAAAACTGTGTGAGTTTTCATGTAGCTGGTAAGCTACACAATATGTTAGCATCAAAATTTTATTTTTATGTGTTTTCTGCGAGTAATGGGCCTCAACAAGGTTGGGGAACGTTATAAATATTGTCTTCTATTGGTCCATATATTTCAATTGGACTTATCTCCAGACCATTTCTCTCAAAGAAAACAATAAAATCCCATTTTTAAGTTTTATTCACAATACATGTTGAGAGTAATCCTTGATGTATCTCCTTTATGCTCTTTATTTACACAAAAATCATGATTATGAGGTCACATTCCCTTCCTCAAAAGTTTCGCTAAAATTTTGGAGATATTTTTTTTAATATTTTAATATGTTTACAATTATGATCCTTACTTGATTATGGCCTTTGAAAATAACTAACACATGCTCCTTAATTTTCACCTACTTGCAGTTGCATTTGACTTGATAGGCGTGTGTGTATGATGGGCATGTGTGTGTGTGTGTGTGTGTGTGGTTACATATTTCTCTTAATTGTAATAGTTCTCATAGGTATAGGTTGGTTTTTTTTTAAGCCTTGCCTTGAGGAAAGAGAGAAAAAATTTCTTATGATTGTGATCCCACTGAAATTTTTTTCCAACAATGTGAGCATAGTTATCAATGATACTAGACCTTCTACAAAATATTGGTTTACATGGGAACATGAATTTTTTCTTATAGATATTATCTGTTGTTTTGCAATCATTTTTCCAATAGTTTTGTCGATCAAGAATCTTTGTGAAGCATCCAAGCTTGATCGGAAGGAAACATATAAGTACAAGTAGGTGAGCAATGGTGCATAAGAGGTTGTAAGCCTTTCCTTCTATAAATTCACATTTTACAAGTTCCAAATGGTAGAAAGGAACCCCTAACTTGTTCTTGATGATGAAGAAGAAGAGGTTGTAGCGCAAATGGTAGCCCTTCAGGATGAATATTTCAAGCTTTAATGGAGAAGTCAGGATAACTTTAACAAATATTTTCCAATGTTTTCTAGAGACTCATAAACTCCAAGGATGAAGTGGGTTGTCAAATCTATGTAAGGCTGCTCACTTTTTAGAAGTTTTGCATACCTAATGTGAACAACCTATGAAATGAAATGAATTATTGGCATTTTATGTAGTGGAAGTTATCACTTCATTTGCATGGCTCTCTTATGGTAATTAGAAAATGAACTTTATTTATAAAAACATGGAGAGGTGAATATACCTTCAAAAATCTATGGCACCCTTCTAAATACATGGTTTTGAATTAGTAAATTACAAGCCATGTTGGGAAGGAATCAACATGTATGGATTTTATTTTATGATTTTGGAATTGGAAAAAGAAATCATAATCATTCACTATAACAATAATGATGTAATGGGACCCCATATGCGGGTGTCCCCATGATCCACCTAGTGGCCAGCCTCTCCAATGTGCTTATCAATGGACAAGTGAGATCCACCTCTCCCTCCCCTATTGTGCATTAACTCACTTCTCAACTCGAGGCCATGGCCTTAAATCCACCACCTTCTCCATCTCAACTCCCACAAGGAAAATGTACGTCGACTCAATTCACATGCATGCATAAAATGAAGGCATTGAATGCCCAAGACTTAAGTAATACCCATTCCATGAATTGTCATTCCACCTCCCCTAACCAACTCTGACATACCCTCACGGTCTGTCGTGACTCTATTATCTACAAGTGGTTGTGGCTCACCCTCCTTCCCGTGCATCACAAGTTCCATCTCTCGCAAATGTCACCCCAAAAGTACGCCACCCCCACTTTGGGAAGAGGTGGTCATGGTCATGCGTCCTCATCACATCCTTCACCCATCATGGATAACCAGGAAGGATACAACCGCACAATGAAAAAATATCTTCGGAAGCTGCTAGATGACTAGGAGGAAGAACTAACGGGCTCTCTCCCAACCAGTCAACACACCCTCAGGCATCACAACAACTACTGGGTGGTGAAAAATCTTGTTGCTCGCACCCTCCTCAACCTCCCTATTATTTTCATCCCGATCCCTCCCAACTCACCTCACTCACCTCACCCCTAGCGCCAACCCCCCTCCTTCAGAGGCCCACCCCAACAACCCAACTCCTCCAGAAAATAAAGGCAAGCTCGTGCCAAAGGCTCACCCTGGCCAGCAGAGCTCGCAGATGGATCCCTTCATCAAAAGCACATGCCTTCCAGTCAAAGAACCAAGCTCAGACAAATCCATCTCTTCCAGTGACAATAACTTTGGAGACTGCCCCATGGTGGAAGAAATACCTCCGGACGACCCTTCAAATGCTCCCGACACAAATGTTTAATTCTCAAGCTCATGTTTATTTACAGGTTTCATAGTTTTGTTTAGTCTCAGTTTTCATGACAATTATTACATTGCCAAACACTTTAATTGTTTTTGTAAACCTGGTTTCCCTTCAAAGTGTAGGAAAGATTGTCAAGTTTTTATCAGCCTGGTTTCCCAGATAGGGAAAGCCTTAGTATCTAGGTTGTTTTTGTCAAACTCCCTGGGATGAATATCCCATCGTACACTTCTGGTTTTTCTTCTTGTAAAAACACTATATTTTTAATAGAATACTTTCAGTGTTTACAAAAAATAATAATAATGATGTAATAGGGGAGGAAGGCGTAGGAGGGGTGTTGTATATCCTTAAACGAAATCGTTTTCTATACTTCTCTTGGAATATGGGAAAAAAATCCAACAATATGGCTGAAGCATATTCAATTTATGAAGGGATTTTTTTAGCACAAGTACAACATCTGAAACATATCACAATCATAGGTGACTCAAAAAATATCATTCGCTACTTTGTCATGGGAACCTCTCCAAAGAACACTAAGCTCCAGAGAATAATAGAACGATCAAAAGCACTCATGTCCTCCACTCAAGCAACTTTCACATTTTGCAAGGAATTAACAAAGAAGCCGAAAAAATGGCTAACCTGGAAATCAGAATGCCCCCTGGATTTTTGAAAGTTTAGGGGGGTGTCCTTTTCATAGCCCCTCCCTAATGAAAAGGCCCCATGTCAGAATCAAGCCACTTGGCGTCAAGATAATCACTGGAAGACAGTTGGAGTGTTCATGCAACTCAAGAGTGGCTATAAATGAGCTTGGAAGTACTTACAATATCTCTTGGCTCGTGGGATTTTGCAGGTCGCGCTTGGCATCGGTCCCGTCCATGGTGAAGTGTGGTCCCTCCATGAATTTCCCCCGTGGGACTCCTCAACAACTCGTACTTTGCAACATCCGACCAGTTCAAGCATTAATTTCTTTGAGGATGGACTAAAAGGTTGTAACCATGATTGTAAGTGTGGAGTCTTAGAAGGTACATGCCACCACAACCCATGAAGGACCTCTGATCCATGGGAGGATTTTCATCTGTCTGCGTTCATGCACCCTTTCCATTTGAGGTCATATTAAAAGAGGGAGTTTTCCAACGCGACCCAGTATCCAAAAGCCTCATTATTCTAGGAGAAATTCATGTCTCCAGGTCTATTTAACTTTCTGGGAAATTGTAATTTTGAGACTTAGGGTACAGGTGGAGAAACAATTTCGTCACTACAACTACTATTCTAGTCAAAGGTAAGCTCAGAACGACACGGTTTAATTGGTAATCAATGTAATTCTACAAAGAAGGAGAATTGGCTTGGAGAAGGAGCGTCTATCCTTTTTCCCTCCCTAGACATCCAGAATTTCAATTGGGTCGTTTCTTTGGTTAGGTACACAAGCATCCTCTTCCTTCTGGTTGTGCTCCTGTCTACTTCATTTCCATTGGCAATTTTCATTGTCCATTCTTATGCCGAATTTAGTCTCCATTCTACCATCTCCTGGACATAAGGGATATATTTGGCAAGCTCGGTCGGAAGTAATTTGGTGGTGCCTCAAGCCCCTTCAAAATTTTATCCCAACACCCTGTTACTCTCCATGGTTCACGGGAATGCCCCACAACAAGCTTGGGCGCATGCGGAGGACGAGTTGGTGGACAATAACTTCTCCTCCACACACCGACTCTCTCTCAAAGTAGACTCACATATCTCGACCCTTTTCTTCACTCTAGAAATGATAGAACATCATATAACGCTCATTTGGAAACTCCAAGATTAAGTGGAGTTACTTCGTAGACAGGGGAAGATGATACAATCAAATTTGGACGTGAGGGAAGCTCCTGCAGAGACATTGTTCCAGAGTCAAAATGAAGCGGTTGGCAGCAGACTAGGAACCAGTGCGTAAATTCTCCTGCTAGACCTGAACATGGCTTTGAAGCCTCCTGCTGACGAAGATCTCATCAAAAAAGAAAAGTAGTGTAGCAATCCAAATTTTGTAAACCTTTGTAAGGTGCATGAGCACTATTTTTGAATGATTAAGTTTTGAAAATAGTATCGCATGAAAGATTAATAGGAATAGCAATGCTATTATTGTAATCAAAATATATATTCTGTTGGAATTTCTTCCTTACCAACACCTGCCATTGTACTCAGCGACCTCGGTCATGTTTTTTTTATAAATACAATTTTCTCCAGGTTTTGTAAAAAAAAATAATGATGTAATAATAATGTCATTTTATTAATTTGTATTATTCAAAGATTACACGACAAATTTATAATATAGTTGTTTACTAAAATCACAATTATTATATTTTATTGTATTTTAATTTTTCCAATTTTTTTGTTAATTTATATTATTCAACTAATTTTAAAATATTAAATAAAAAGAATAATAAAAAAATTGATCTATTTACATTTGGAATAGTTTAACAATTTTTAACTCTATTACCAACTTCATGAATCTGCTATTTAAAAAGTATGGAAGTATTAGTTGAATATTCTATTAAAAAGTATATTAAGTATTGTATTTAGTTGATTTTGTATTAAAATGTGTGTAAATATTAGATTTGGTTAATGAATAAAAAAAATTGAATAATTACTCTTATGAAATGTTATTTTTTCGTTTATTTTAATGATAAAATTATAATAATTGTTCATAATTAAATTCATAATAGTTATATTTAATAATTTTATTATTTAAAAATGATAATTAATTAAATTTAAATTATTAAATATGAAAATGAAATCATTAATAATAATGAAGTTTAATATACACGATTTGCTTTAAATGGCTTTATGATTTTTTCCCTACCACCAACTTTATGAATTTCCTCGTAAGGAAATGTAAGCATTATATTTTTTTAGTGAAGAAAATAATTAATTTGATAAGGTTAAAAGAATATTAAATCAAATTGATTTTATATTAATATTTAAAAATATAAAAAATATTAATAAAACTCAATAAATAAAATAAACAAAAAATCATGTTATAAGACTTAGTCCCCATCTTTGATGTAATGATTGTATCTAACATGGGTGTAGATGCATTAATATGTATTCACAATAAATAAAAGGATTTTATTGTTGCATTAACATGCACTGTAATGTTTTGGTAATTTTGTTATCACTTGTCACTTCTTCTTTTGGTAAGTGTGTTAATTGTCCATGAGTTAAATGATGGTTTCCTTGTTTTTTAAAGATATCAATCTTGGTTTTCCATGGTAACAACTTGGCCAATAAAAATTTGTTACTTTATCAATGAAAACCTAATACATAATAAAAATTTCCTTAATTGTGACTAGGATCTAGGAAAGACTCTTTTAGAATTTCCATTTCATTCCTATATTGACACTTATTTCAAGGAGAATGTAAAAATAATGATTAATGTAGTTTTATATGTTTAGAAAACTAAAGGATGGAGTGGAGTAGGTGAAGGCCATGATAGTTGCACTAGTTAAGGTTGGGAATGCCATCCATGTTGGTAATTCCAACACCACAATTGTAATTCCACAACTCATAGATGTTGCAAGAAGTTAATTGTTGGAATTTCCCTTAGAAGTTCCATCAAAGTAAGTATATATTTATTTGAATTTTTATTTTTTTAAACAATAAAAAATTTAAGGTTTGATTTTTTAATATCATCATTTTTTAAATAAAATAAACTTTAAAATATATCTTTACTACTATATTATATGAATATGTCATCAACTTTTTGATATCTCAATTAGTTCTTAGTAATTCAAAAGTTAACATTAACATATGCTAATATAATACAACATAAATTTGTTATAATAAACAATGAATATGACAATAAACATATATCAAAACCACATTTCATGCTTGTACTATTTAGTGTATTTTCAATATGAAGGTTGTAAATGGTTGTTAACTTTTCATATCCAACATTATAAAATGAAGGAAACAAAAAAAAAACATAATTGGCCAATTATAGATACTCACAATAAAATGAGACATCCACAATATAAATGTTGAAACAAAACATTTACATATCACTCTTTGTTCCATCACCCAAATTATCTTCCTCACTTGGCATTATAACATTGTTGTTCTCAAAAAAAAGTTTTGATCTCAGATCATGTCTTAGTACGAACCATCAATCCACATCCAACACATCTGGGTAAAAAAACACTTGGTTGCGGTGTTTTGGGAAAACATAGGGATCTTTAGTTTCAACCTACATTTTCTAAGATTTAATACATATTAGCCCACTATCACAATCTTCCTTTACTTTTCTTCGGTCGAAGGTATCCCACCACTTGTAGCTAAAAATAACACATTGAAATATGAGAAGTCCACTTGCATGATCTCTTGTATATTTTCAATGTAACCTAAATTCCCCTCTATTAGGTTTTGATCACAGTGGCTATCATGACTAGACTGGTCAAACTCGACCTCCACTCCAAAATCTTGTGTGGTGTGTCCATCATCAACATCCTCAATGAAAAAATCATGTTCATATGCCCACATAGATGGTAACAAGTGCACTTGTAAAAATTCAAACAAAGGATGGTGTCATATATCTAATAACCCGAGCATTAATAAAAAATAATAATACATTTTAAATTAAAATGTTCAACATTCTAAATTGAATGTGGTGCTTAGAGAGATTATTACAGAGTTTCTCCAACCAATCCCTATCTTTAGTGCATGTATCTCTTCTTTGCATGGGTAATGGCTGGACACACCATATTTCTCTGTGATCTGGTAAGCCACCCAACTATTGGGACATAATTTTGGCATATTTTCTTTTAAATAATCAGGACAAGGCATGCTTATACCATTCAATCATCTAAATGCTTTCATGTCACTATCCCATTTTATTCTTTTCTCTTGATACAACGTGACCCGTTGTTGCATTACCTCCACATTGTAAGGAATGAAATTATTGATGGAATCAATTCCAAATTTGTTGATGTACACAAGAATTCAAAACGAACAGTATGATATCAAATATATATTATCAACTTCAGTGTAGACAACTCTATAAAAATTTGAAAAAATATAAGTGACTTACTCTTTATCTGACATCTTTTTCCATTCATTTGGAGTAGCTCCCCTTCCCTTTTGTCCTAATCCCACTAGTCATCCCAAACTACTTCCCCTAATGTGTCATGAATTTGCTTAATTTACTCATTGGCATAACATAATGACTCATATACTATGTACTCCTCTGTCATAGAGCCCTCTAGTTTTTCTCTTTCTTGAACAAACCCCTTCAGTGTTTTCATGTACCTCTCTAAGAAGAAAATCCAACGACATGAGAGAACCTTATATAAGTCAACCTCATCGGGTAGGTGAATCAGAACATGGACTTGCAAGTCCATAAAACTAGTGGGAAGTTCTTTATCAAACATACAAACAATCTCAACTATCTCTTGATGCCACCATGGAATGTTAGCCATATGAATCTCGTTTGATATGATCTAATGTGAAAATGCATATAATTTCGATATGGCATGTTGCAGGTCCTGGGGGAAGTCATGGTTCAAACAACCATGCACAAGCAAAGGATAATGACACTACAAAATATACAAACACATTGTTAATTTTCATAAAACTATGAGTTCATAGTATATTTTAACCTAAATTATAGAAAAAGAATAGTGTATTCGACATACATACCCTTAGAAGGTTCATATGGTTGTGATTTCAACCCCAACAAATGCCCTTCTACAATGAAGCAATATCATAGACTCAAGCCATATAAAGAGGGTGCCATCACAACCAATATAACATCCTTCGCCATAGAAAGATCATATTTCTTCAAAATCCATGGGACATCAACTTCTTTAAAAGACCAAGAGGGACCAACCTCTCCTCTACTTTGTTTTCTTGGCCAATGTCTATTTTTAGTATTCAAAGAAAAAAAGATCTCTCCTAATAACCAATGTGTGACTTTTATTCAATGACATGTGCCTCCATAAAGAATATGAAACGTGTTTTAATATATGCATGGGATCTAGTAAGTGGAAAATTTTAAGATGTTCCCAATATGGAAGTTCATAAAATACATATTTCCTTTTAATCCCAATGAGAATTTTTATCAACATAGGTGTCAAAAAATTTAGGATCATCGAACATAGGTTCCCCATTTGAATGAAACAATTATGCCATTTCCTTCTCCTTCTTTATGTCATATTCCTTAATGCAATATGTCGATGTGATTATTTCAGGTCTCTGGGTTCTCTCTAGTTTACCATTGGAAGAATATGCAACTCTTATATAAGGTGGTATTCTGGGAGGAATACCGTCAAATAGTCATACAATGCCTTTCGTAGGTGGTTTGACCACCTAACATTTATATAAGGTTCACAACATTTACATCTATGATACCCTTTTGTTACAAAACGTATGATGTCATTGAATACATAGCACATTAGTGTAAAAAATATAGATGCACCAAATTAAGTATGCCAAATAACATTACATATATAAAAAAATCAATCAACATGATTGTTGGGCTCTAAAGATGTCCTAAAAACAACCTCTATGCATCAACCAAAGGTAGGCGTTGGCACAAGCATTTTACTTGTCGCCTACGTAGGTTCTTACCTTCCGTTTTCAATGCCCAACCTCCAGAGATGACACACCTGTAAAGGAACAACAATCGTAAAGGGGTTATTCTATTCAAAGGAACAACATGACTTGCAAAAGGAACAACAATCATTACATTGGGCTGGACTAATGTTGAATTAATTGCATTGTAGTATTTACCCAACTATCTAATTTGTCAACTCGGGGGTCGTAAACTGACGAAGCACACGCAAAGTATATGCAAGATTGAAGTGAGACTAATCTAATCTAATGTTTAAGCTATGACTGAAATAGAATCATTAATCTAACACACGATTGGAATTGAATCATTAATCTAGTTGCGTAAATGAAATTACTCCAAGAATGGGAAATTGCATAAAGGAAATTAATCTAGAAATGGAGAACTACATGAAGGAAAAGAAGATACAACAAGTGAATATTTAAATGGCACAACAACACATGAGAGCGCTCATCAATGAAGCAATCTTACATTCCATAATCAAATCAATCTTCATAAAAGAATAATGAAAGCATGAAAACCAAAACCATGAATCAAAGCTAAGAATCCCTTTCTCTTTCGAATCCTAATGACTACCATTAATGACTACTCTAATTCTAATTCCTCTT